>WYDI02009678.1:0-25232 GCA_009867235.2 Psittacus erithacus
GGATGAAAGTCAAAAACACAGCACTGCACCAGCTACTAAGAAGGAGAAAAATGACTGCTACTGCTGAACCCAGGACAATATGATAACTTCTTTTGTCAAGAATGCATGTAGCTTAAGCACATCTCATATACACCTCTTAAAAAGCACAAGGACAAAAAACCATAATCTTATTACTATCTATTGAGAAATCATTAAGAGGACTTATAACTAGTTAATTCTTTGTACCTATCTGTGCTTTAAATATTCTAATCATCTGTGAAATGCAGTGGAAATTTCTCAAATATGGCTACATCTCTACTAAAAAGCCAAATGGCAAAAAGCAGCTCATTTCACAGAAGACACCAAACAATCCTGAAAACAATGTTCTGTCATTTTAGGTCATGGCTAGGTTCAAACGTGCAGTGTAGGGGTGACATCCCAGTCCCTCATTATTTCCACCTCCAGCCACCCAATCTGTTGCAGGTTTGAATACATAAGAGCATGTTCAGGAGTTATATAACAGGATGAAATTTCAAGGCATCTGCACTAAGTCAGAATAAGACTGTGGTGCACTCTATAAATTTAATAAATGATGAGCTTATTATTAGGTAGCATGCCTTACATGAGCAACTTCATCCAGTGTGTGGGAATAGGGTATAGTAAGAGAAAGAAATGCTAAAAGGTAAAAATAATAAGGTTTGCTTGCTGTTGATCTTTCTAACTGCAACAACAAAAGCAATTAAAGTGCATCAATCAGGTCTTTTTTCTGTGATAGGGATGTTCTCCAGTGTTTTTAACAGCTTGCAAATTCCTATGACTATAATCAGCTTGATCCCACTGTGCTCCCTGTCAGATACCACAATGGCTATAATCTGGCACCTGCTTGGTACAAAGCTTGCAAGTGAGGCTGGGTGCCCACAGAATAAAAATTAAGTGTGTTCACTGCAGAGGGGGAGGATCAGTGAGAATTTAGGAACACTGGTGACAGCCTTTTTTCTTCGCTCACAGCAAGAGAGTCCTGACTATGACAGATCAGAAAATGCTGCTATTGTTCTGCCTTAAACCTCCCTCTTCCAGATGCAGCATTTCACTTCCAGAAGCATCCAGCATGGGGATGTGTTCCAAATAAAATCAGCTACCTCCATCTGTCTCTTCTGGACTCCCCAGCTCACCTCATTGTCGGATTGTTCAGAAAGCAACATTTTCTTGCTTTGACCAGTTTGAACTTCATTTTCCTTGTGCTTTACGTAGGTACATCACCTAGGAAAGCAGTGGGTTTAGATATCCTAAGCTATTTTTGTTCTTCCAAATTCCCTGGTTTTCCTCAATGCAGAATTCAGTGGATCCCATCGACCTGGAACTGCCTCAAGTGGATTTTTCTGTAGAAAATGAGCCCCAAATCCTGGTCGTTCTCCCCTGTAAACTACTGTAGTGTCTCTGACACAGATATCTTTGCAACACTATAGAAATCCGTCATCAGTTTAATAAACTAAAAGGACCTATATTAAAACTTCATTCATACAAAAACCCATTTTCTCATGGTCTGTATTGTCTTTGAAACTCTCCATTAGAACTGGAAACTGTTAAATAGCAATCTACATTGCTGCCTAGCTAGACATAAACAGACCCATGCACTGGATTCTCTCCTAACACAACATACAAGCTTTCATTCATGAAATCTGAGATGAAAAGAAGGAGAAGTGATTTATAACACTAAATAATCTGCATATTTCTTCAAGTGCTGTTACTGCCAGTTTGTAAGACACAGAGATACTGAGCAGCTTGGCCGCTCTTGTCCAGTCGGGAAGAGTCTAAAGTGCTGTGGGCTCTCTTGGAAAGAGATAATTATAATAATGAGGAGGACTGACAGCGTCACAGCCAGAGATGCTATGAGATGTCAGGAGTTACTGGCTTCCAATGGTGACCATGGTTTACCTCCCTTTTAACAGAGCCCCGAGTTGTCAGGATCTAAAAAAAGTGGAACAGCCCAGAATGATTGTATCAAACGAAAGAATAATGGAGTTTATCTATAGGTCAGATCACACACTTGCCTTTGATATGGGATACTTGGTGTGTGAACTGCCACTGCCCTGTTTTTCATCATCCTGGAATGGAGACAGTAGCTTGGTTGAGAGTAAGGTTTTCCTGCTGAGCAGGGAAACCAGCACTGGCAGGTCCAAAAGCCTCCAGGACTGCAAATCAGGGGGGACAGGCAGGTCTGTCACAGCACTGCCAACACATCTGCATCTTGTTAACACCTTCCAATTAAGGTGGTATTCCTCTCACCTGCACTTAGCTACCCAAAAATGAGGTGTATAGTCCATGTTAGCAGGCTAGGTTCCTTTTAAAGTCACTGAAGACAAGGTCCATGTTCTTCCCAAATCCAATCCAACACCATCCTGAGGGATACATGGATGCTGTGCAGGTTGCAGGAGCAAGTCTATTTTACCTCTGTTTCTTGACACCAGGATATGAATTTATTATCTGTCACAGTGAGAGGAGAAACAGAGAGAGCATCTGCTAAAAGCTAGCTGAGCATGAATATCAACACGCAGAAATTTCAGTGCTGCAGATTTCAATCCTATTCACATACTAAGACTGATAATGGAAAAAATCCTTACCGATAAAAAGGGTGTTATTACGACAAAGCTTTATAAGATACAGACAGGTGAAGTGAACAGTGAACTAACATTGAGCTGAGAGTCAATCCACAGGAAAATATGGAAATTACTGAAATCCTGTCTGTGGTCACGATTCAAAGCAGTTTGCCCATGTCTTTCTGGGAAAGCATTTCCATTATTCTAATAAATGCTCTATGTTTTGACAATATCCTTTCTAATTACAGTGAAACAGTATCAAAGGTTGTGCAGATTGAATCTAATGCTATCTAGCAGGCAGTGGAATAATAACCAAAGGAAGCAGCAGCAGCATATAAGCCAGGATGAATAAAGCATGGAAGTATGTGTCCCTGGGTTTTTTTGGAGCAGGGGACTTCCCCAGCCCAACCAGTGCTCTGCGATTCCTCAGTGCAGGGAAAGACCAGCTCCAAGGAGAGCCAATAAACCCCAGCCCAGCTTCAGGCTGGCCTGCGACTGTCAAAAGTGAAGGGTTGTTGAAAGTCAGGATTGTGCCTGGATCTCCAGCACCCCACAGGGGCACATGGATCCAGGAAGGGAGACGCCAGTGCCTGCTCTGCTGCACCTCAGTAGATGATTCCTTCTGGTTCCAGCAGCAAGTATTTCTTCATGGACAGGGGGATGGAGAGCAAAGGAACACTTCTGTGGCACCTTTCTGACAGTATTGCCCGAATAGCACATCTGCATAAATGCATGAGTGACCGTGGTGAATTGCTGCACACAGCAAACAGAGAATCATAGAAATCCTTGTGCCGCTGTAAAAAAACGCAAGCATGTTTTAGGGCAATAATGCTGTTTTCCTTCCCTCCGTTTCCCCTGCCCACATGCAGCCCTTAGCAGCACAAGCTAAAAAGCACACCCATCCTGTTGCTTGGAGGCACATCAACACTAGGGACTTGGTTTAGCCAAAAGCCTGCACAAAATTCTTCTGCTTGCCTCAATGATTGAGTGTTAAGTTAAAGATCACAATGAAATCTTTAGGTTTGGTACATCTTATGTCCAATAGTTGGAGGTGAGGATTCCTCCGTGGTGTTAGTTCTGACCTGAATGCTCAGGGTCAGTGCATGTGGACGAGTTAAGCCTCTAAACCTCACTGTAGGCAGTGAGCAAGTATAATGCCAGCACTGCTGACGAGTTCTCTGGGGCTGTGAATGGCAAAGCACCTTTGGTGTTACTCATTGCCCCAGCAGCCTTTTAGAGTAAGTAAAATTGCATTCCCACAAGGAGAAAAGTGCAGATGCTTGGAAATGATGTTGAAATAAAAGCAGCAAACAGTAAATATGTGTGACTATGTGTGACTTGATGTTGTTTTATAATCTCGCTCCTTGAGAGATCTGGTCACACATATTTTTCTGATACACTTTATGAACAGAAAAGTATGGATTTGTGTCAACAAAAAGCTTTCTTCACTTTCGTGTCAAATTCAGCAAATAGCTTTGACAAGTAAAATGAAAGTCTCAACAAAGAGGTAGAGCAACTGTGGACTTTTCCAAATAGGAATTTTCCAATATTTCAGATTATTTTTTTGTTTGAAGACAAATTCTTCTTCTTGTTGTTGTAATTAAGGTGAAAACAAGACATTTAACTTTCAATTTTGTGTTCCCCCGAATGATTTATTTTCTCTTTTTTATTTAAATAAATCTGACCCCCAAAAGCCTCATAGTTCCTAAGGTGACATAAGTCTGCATTATAATATGGATGGAGTTCCCTAAATGTCACTGGAAATGTATAGGAGATACTGGTTCACATAACTTCAGCACTGATTTGAAAATCTCAAAAAAGCCTGGTATGAATAAAAAATGAGGCTTAAGCTGGAATATTGGGGCTATGAGGATTTCTGAATTAAAGGGATAATTATGTCAAAGCATGAAGCTTGTCCCACAGTTTTGCCTTTTGACAACGAACATCTTTTCCTCTTTGATCTCTTATTTTTCATTTAAATTCTGTCTTGTACTTGCAGCTAACCAGTCCTGCTTAGAGAAACCCAACCCATGCAAAGGAACCTAAAGATACATGGTCATACCCGTGTAACACGGTACTTTTACAGCATTTGCTGATTTAAAAAAAAATATAAATATACAGATCAGAAGAAAGACCAATGACAGCCAGAGCCTTTGCACTAGCTGAGTGCAGGGACTCCTTTGCACTAGCTCCTGCACCACTGCTGACAGGAGGTGTCCATAGGATAATGGTGCAATGAAAATTTCTCAAAGACACATCTTTTGTGAGTGAGTGACACACTTTTGTCAAGTGAGTGGTATTAAATGAGCAAGTCCTGAACCCTCTGAGATGCTCTTCTCTTTCAAAGGCATTCTCACTTTTCTGTGGTGGGATATGGAGAATGCGAATAATGAACTTTGATTTTACTTGGTTACAACTCTTTAAGAGCTTACCTCAAAGACGCCATCAGGTATGGCTGCTTTCCACTTCGATGTTGATTTGATATGCTCATAGGTATTGACAACAACTTCCACAGCTCTGGGGTGGGAATGACAGGCCTGTAGCACCTGTAGGCAGGATGGATAGAGACTGAGTACCACCGAGGAGCTGGGGCTTGCCTGGATTCTTGGCACTGTGAAGTAGCGTATTGAGGCAGACACTGCCAAAGAATTATAAGCAGATAAGGCTGGAGATACAAAGGACAAAAGCCCTGTCTACACTGAGTGCAAGTACAGCAAGAAACCCCAGGCTAACCCTCAGTGAACCCCAGTTTAACACCATACAGAAGTGCTGACTTAGATCTCCAGAGCTTGCTGACAGTGTGTGCTTCATTACCCAGATCTGGAGATAACTTGCTCATAGCTGGGTTGAGTAACTCAACACCAGACAAAGCCATGCACGAAGTCCTTGCTTCAGGTCATGCAGCACAGGAACAGAAAAAATCCCATCATATGAATCAAAACTGCATTGTTACAGGAAAATTTAAAAGAAGACTGGAAGATAACACAGCTCAGAAGCGAGGCTTCCAAGCCACATGAGACCCTGAAACAACTGCTCTGCCCAGTAACTTTAGCTCAGTAGGAAAAAAATACCAAGCCTATTGTCACTCACACTCAGGGAATATCAGTTTCCATTCACACCATACAATGCACAGTTTTGTCTGATGTGGTCGCCAGGCTTTCATAAGCAAAACGGCAGAACATCCCTCTAGGATAAATATCATCCTCCATATTTTACAGATGGGCAAATGATGGTTTGGAGGGGACTCCCACTCCATGCAACAGCAGAAAGGTGGTGGCAGGAAGAGGACACCCCAGACCTCGTTCTCAAACAAGCTCTAGGGGACTAAGCATTGCTCTGTTACAGATGGGGCAGCTCATACTGCACTTAAGAGAGCACAACCAGAAGTCTGGTGCTTTATTCAAAGGTTTCTGGTTGCCCAGCTTGTTAAAACTACATATGCAGTGGAAGAGCTGCAAAATGTTGCTCAGGGCACTGGAAAATAGACAATAAGTCCTGACTATAACAAGCTTGCTTAGTTGTCTGATATCAGACTGTCAGCTACTTCTGTCAGTGCCTTGGGCTTTGCAGATGTTTAAAAGTGCTCTGGGAGGGATCCTGAAGTTTATTTTTATTCTTTTTCATTTTTTTCATCAACTGTGAGCCCAGGCCCAGCATTTCCCCTTAATTTCTGATATTTCCTAGGAATAAGCCAAAGTTTTGCTGAAATCCATTTAATATTGAATAGATCTGAATAGATTTTTAGAGGTCAGGAGTGGCAAACTGAATCAACTATTCTGATCTCCAATCTTTGGTAGAGGCCATGAAGTACATATTTTGTATAACCCAGTTAAGCCTGTGTGAAGCCAGGTTTGGCAAAGGCATATAGGTTTTCTGAAATGAGAAAGTGAATCAGCTCTGAAAAATTAGGGCTGAACCAGCATTTAGAGTTTGGGATGTCAGTTTGGTTAAGAATAAAAATGGGATCTGGGTCTGGTTTCTGGCATTGGCAACTATAATTTCACTTCAGTTAAATGACACCACTTTTACAACAGGTTCCCTCACAAGGTTTTGGGCATTCTGGGCCCCAAGTTTACATGACTCCAGCAAATCCAGATAGCACAAAGCCCAAAGCCTTGGATCTCTCATCACATTCCTGTTGAAGACATCACCTCTCTCTATATCCCTACTGTTCAAAGCCATCCTTAACCTTGTGGAATTGCAGAGGATATATCCTAGCTGCGCCATGGTTCAGCAGCAGCTGGTAGCAGATGTCAGGCTGGGCAGCTGGCCGCACAGATGTCACTTTTATGATATACTGTAGGGGTGCACAGCCATTGACATCCATGATGTTTGCTTCTGCTCCTGCCTCCAGCAGCATATGCAGCAGGACATGATCACAGTTCCAGGCAGCTTTGTGGAGCGGTGATTTGAAATCCTCATCACGAGTGTTCACTTCAGCTTTATAGTCTAACAGCATTCGACAGATTAGGTGATGATCCGGGCTGTATATCTGATCCTTATAGTGAAGGGCCCAATAGGCGGCACAGGCTAGGGGGGTCTCCATGTAGGCATTGAGAGCATCAATTTGTGCTCCTTGTTCCACGTAAAAGGCCACAAGCTCTGGGACACCCAAACGTGCAACCATGTGTAGAGGAGTCTCCTCATCTTGGTTGTTTGTTTTTATGTTCACATTCGCTCCTGCCAAAGAAAGATGACGGGAAAAAATTAAGGCAACGAAATCCTGGTTTAGCTATGTCTCTGCTTGAGCCCTGCTGCCCAAGGAGAAGGTACGGGCGGATAACTGGCAGGAGAAACACGCATGGAAATACATATAGCTAGGGACATGGATTCTGCATTTCTTATGTCTCCAGAAAAACCTTAGAAACTTCAGGTTCTTGGATCCAGCTTCAGATGCGATAGCCTGGTCCAGAGGTGTCAGAAGACCTCATCTGAACAGTCTATTTTTGGAGCATGAAGGTCCAAATATCTGCATAAAATGCTTTTTTTCCTACGAATTAAGAGCTGAAGGAAAAAGGAGACCTTTTCTCCTGCTCCAGAGCTCTGCTCTATACCATGAGCACGTTTCCTGAAGCACCTCAGTAACTGCACACCTGGAAGAAAGGACATTTTATGGTAGACCCGTAGATGATGTAAAAACCCCACTGCCGAGATCCCCGTCTTTGGCCTGGATGCTGTTTCCCAGCGGCTCGGAGGAGGCGCTGGTAGGACCGCGGTGCCTGCGCCGAGCGGCTGCCGCATCTGAGCCAACAGCGCCATCTGCTGAGCACTGCGGCGTGGCACGGCAGCGCCGTCGCTCTCAGCAGCCCGCCGCTGGCCTTAAGAAATGCAAATCACTGCAGGAATAATCATAGAATCACAGAACGGTTTGGGTTGGAAGGGACCTTAAAGCCCATCCAGTTCCAACCCCTCTGCCATAGGCAGGGACGCCTTCTACTAGACCAGGTTGCTCAAAGCACCGTCCAACCTAGCCTTGAACTCTGCCAGGGATGGGGAATCCTGTAACACTGAACAGTGCTTATTAGGAAACAGGGAAAGCTGGCGACAGTCCAATCCCCAGAGCAAAGCAGGACCATTGGCAGTGTACAGCAGCAGTGGGGCCAGAAGTCTAGAGGAGGGTGAGGGGCTTCTTCCAAGGTGGAGGGTGCTGATGGTGACATGGTGAACAAGGGCTCCTTCAACCTGAGACCCTGTCAAACCATCAGTAATGTACTCATGCAAAATCAATTGCTCACTGTATGGCCAGCCCTCTTCTCTCTGGGCTGATGAAAGCCCTCACATACCCAAACTTACGCTAAGACTAAAGACTGGGAGGAAGGAGGAGGAGTCAGAAATTACATTTGGGATGGAATTACTAATGATGTTAAACCATGTTAAGTTGTGTTAGATGTCCATGAGAGTACTGGCAATCTAAGTTTGGAGAAGGTAAATGAACATGCGATCAGTTTTGTTTGGCTGGCGAGTTGCCCAAACCAGAAGTGGTTAAACTGCATTTACCTGAAGTGACTCAGTGTGACACCACACAGTGGACATGGCAGGGTGGGACATGTGTCTTGGAGACTGTTGGAGGGACATTGAACAAGCCCTTGCTTTGGCTGTTGGGTGGTGCTGCCACGTGAATGTGCACCCTGCCACATTGTGCTCCAGACCTGTTCCATTTTGTTTTAAGTCCCCGTACGTCGCTCTTACAGAAATTCAAGTTTATTGAGTGCTTTGGGACAAAGGGTGGCTTGTAAAGTATTATTATTCTGTGTTGATGGGTGGGTGGAGAAAGCCTACAGAATACATCCTTTCGTTTGCATTCATCATATGCTACAATTTATAAGAGTACATTTGACTTTTAAGCTTTTCCATGGTGGAAAACTCAGCTCCTGCTGTCAGGACTGTTTGCTTTGAGCAGGATACAACTGGCAGCATTTATTTTCCTTTCTATCAAACAAAATAATATGTGTCTTTCCAGCAGAAGAAAAGTGATGTGGTTATTCACTTGAGACTGCAGATTGCCTTGCCCACAAAGCATACTTCGGGGCTCTGCATCTCAGGAAAAGCCTTCAATAACAACATATGTAGCAAAAAACCCCAAAACAAAACCATTTGTATTTGCCATGGCACAGTGTGATAAACAGTGTGATAAGCAGGGAAATCTCTCTTTTCATAACTCAAGACTTGAACTGCCTGACCTTGCTGTACCTTTTATGACTGTCTTTTACTGTGTCCTGAGTCAGCATCCTTGCATTAAGGAAATAGTATGAGACACCAATATGTTTATCGAGGAATTACATGTATTCATAGTTTCATTTGTTACGGATGACCAGCAGTGCAATGTATCTTACTTTGGGAAAACAAAAATCTTACTTATATTTGCTTTTTTTGTTTTTTTTTTCCCCTGTAATCCCTGCACAGATGGAGGACTTTGGCTACTGGCACATGAAAAGACAGTATGAAAAACTGCATCCAGTTTTTCAAGGCCAGGTCTCAAAAAAACAAGTGTTTGGAATAATTTTACTGAGATCAAGGAAATTTGAACAAGCAAGAAGAGGACAGGGGCGCACTTTCATGTGAAAACATCTCAGTAGTTTTCACTGAGATGAAGAAGACAGGAATAAAACAGGGAAATAGAAACTCCCTGTTTCAGAGGAGCTCTTCTGTTGAGGGACTGACCAGGCAGTGGGCTGGAGGCACTGAAATGGGAAATTGATCCTGGAGTATGGGCCGGTGGCCAGCGAGAGGTAAGGGGAAATGGGGTTAGGAATTAGAATGGGAGAAACTTCCTCTGATCAAAGAGATGGAGAAAAGAAGTCTAAGATGAAGACATGGGTCAGCTGTAGATGGAAGGGGTAACTACACGTCCTTTGACAAATTGCCTCCCAAGAGAAACCACAGGTCATGCCCACCATCTCTGGCCATGCCACGAGAGATGCTCCAGAGCTTTACCTTACCACTCAAAATGAGCTGCTGGGCACAAGGCATGGATGTTCGTGTCGTACAGAAGTGCAAGGGGGCCAGTCCACTCATTGAAAAGCAGTTCAGCTTAGCTCCATGGTTGCAAAGAATCTTGAGACACTCAGCGTTTGCCATTTCACATGCTATGTGGATTGCAGCTTTTCCATTAGGCCGGCAGTTGATTGTAGCTTTGTGATTGAGCAGGACCAAAAGACTCTCCAGATGTCCATACATGACAGCTAGATGAAGTCCAGTTGCCCAGGATATTTTCAGTTTGTAGCTAGGCAGCCAGTACCCTGTACAAAACAAAAAATGCATTACCGTCCTTGGCACAGACTTGACTTTGGGCTATCCACCTACTGAGAAGAATTCAGGAGGAAGGAAGAGTCGGAGTTTTGCTTTAATTTACTGCAATTTCACCAGCTACAGCATAGTGCACACAAAGTTCTCTCAAGCAAAACTTCATTTTCATTAAGCACTTTAACTGTGTGTGCAAAATAGCCAGCCTTTTGGGGAGTAATTCCCACCTAGATGTACTCTGGAGGCAACTTTTGTTTTTCTTGTGACCTGTGTAAACTGAAAAAACTAAAAAAAGATGCTTAGAGGATTTGAAAGGCCACCAGCTAAAAAATATGCAGGAAATGAGATCTTCAGCATGCCAAAAGCTGAACAAAGATGGCATTGGAATAAGAAGGCATCATTTACTTATGTCAGTGACTCAACATATAGCTCATCCTATGGTTTCTGCGTGGGAGATGATAGCAGAATCTTGCATGTCAGGAGCTGGATTCACACCTCCAGTGATGTATTGCACACAGATGACCCCAGCAGTGTGGCTGCAGCTGCATCACAGACCTCCTGCCAACTACTGCCCCTGCGGCGCATGAAGTGAGGATCTTGGATGCTGATTTAAATTAGGTCGAAGAGCCAAATAGAAGCAGTGACACTTTAGCATGAACTCTGGCTCCAAAATATTTGGATTTTTCTCCAAAAATGTCACAATTATCTTTTTCTTTTTACTTATAAACAGGTGTAAAACCAAATAACACTTGAATATTTGTTCCCAAAATGGACTATATGCTTAATGGCTGCGCAGAGACAGTCTCAGAAGTGATTACTGTACTCATTTAAAAAAACCCCAACAAAACACAACAACAATGTGCAGAAGGGCAGGAGAAATCTGAACGTTCTTCTTTTTGCTCTCTCTTTTTATTTTATTTTTTAGACACAGCAGCTGCATCTTAGCTAGAATGTGCCTATAAAACTTTCTGGGTTTGATTTATCTATTTCTCCTTGGAAATGTGCCTGGTTGAATACTGTTACCATGTAAAAGACATATAATGAGCTCACAGTAATTCATACTCTCATTTTTGAATCTCTAGTTGTATCCAGTTTTTCAACCTTAATGTCTTATACATACAGTTTTTACAGTGTTTGTGTGTGTTTTATTAGACAGAAGATGGAGAGGAAGGAAAGAGGTAGATCAAAACAAAGTGCTGGTGGCAGGGAGAAACTTGGGTTAAAGGTTTTCTTCCCTCCTGGTTAAATTGCAGGTATATTCTGAGGTAGATGCCAGTAATGCAGTTCTTGTATGCCTCTGAAAAATGCTATATTCCCACTGAAAGGTTACAGATATAACAGCAGCTGTACATCCTATTCTGGCATGGTGGCAATGACTTGTTCCTGGTCAATATAAGCATTTATTGCTGCCAGTGTGTGAGATGTCAGGAGTGAGAAACTGTCTACAGACCATGGCATCCACTCTAGGACTGAACTTTGGGGACTACCAAACTCAGTCCCCCAGGGAACCCATGCTTTGAATAGCAACAGCAGGCAGTCCTGAGGCACCTGAGTGCCCAAGAAGGGTGACAGTCTCCTCTGCAGCCACTCAACCCCCTCGCAACCTACTGACTATGCAGCTTACACTGCAACTCCAGTAAGACAATCTTTTTGTCATATGCCCCCAAACTGGGCACAAAGTAGGTGGGCTACATCCCAGAATATATGCACGTAGTAGAACAAATTTCTTGAACCACCTCTCTATCTGAATTCACACGTAGTAGTCCCCTTTGTTACCGGCAAGCTGTGGACCATTGCTGGCTTATCCCTCTGAGAGCTGGGCCTCACATTTATGGCCAGATGTTCGCCATAACACCAGGAAAGTGGTCCTCATACGCCAAGTTACCACTTTACATAGACACAATATTCCTGCCAGAGATCACCATTTATTTCCTTTTCCTGTGCGGGTGCAGGTGAGCTGTGATCTGACATGTTGGGGGAGCATCTCCTATATCCTCTGCCCAAACCTGCAGACATCTCAGCCTAGAGAGATAGGGACCAGGCACTGAAGAGGAAGCAGACATGGGCTCCAAGGGAGGGCTCATTCAGCTTGCCTGTTTCTTTGGTTAGAAATACAAAGAAGCCATGGTGCATGATGCACACAAGGTCAGCATCTTTGGGAGCTCCCAGGCTTTTCAGAAGAGAGGAAGCAAAGCCACTCTGTCACCCACGGCATCTCTCGTCCAAGTCATTGCTTAAGGGCTATGGCAAAGCTCTGGCTCTCTGAAAGGTGAGAAGACGAGCTTGATTTTTCTCCCCATTTCCTCCTCAAGGAAATTCTCTTCTCATATCACACTTATCTAGGATAAGAGATCATATCATATTTGGATCTCATATCCAAACTTATCTAGGATTCAGAATAAAAACTTGCACAAGACTTGATATAGTGTCTCCTGCCTTTCAGAAAAAGTGAATATACTGCTGTGATTTAGGCCATAAGGTACATTTACCTCTCTACTTTTTGGAGAAAGGAGAAACTTCTCCAAGACAGGTTAATGATTACAGTCAAACCATCTACAATTTAAAACCTATGCATTCATCCTGTAGTCTCAAACCACAATGAGAATGCATCTCAGCCTGCTGAGGACAGAAGAAAAGGTCTTTTAAGGTATATTCATCACCGTGTGGCTTAGCTTAGACAGTCCCCAAGAGAAGCACATTGTGACTGCATTCCTCATCCTAATGAAATCAAATGAACAAGAGCCATCATTAAGTTAGAGGTAAACACAGAAAAGGAGAAGAGGTGGGATGCTGTCCCTTCTTTATGCCACAGAAAAGGAAGTGCATTTGCTGTGCTGCTGGCACTGGGGGTATTTATCTTCACATCTGATTAACTTCTGGCAGAGGCTGATCATTACTGTATTCTACTATGCTAGCAAGTAAGGCATGAAGTATGTTGATTTTAGCAGAGAGCAAACTTGATTTATTGCTTTAAGTTGTAAGTTTTTGGAAACTCAACTAGTCTCTGGCTGAGAACTCGTTTGGGGTTTCTACACTCCAAAACAGATGTCTTTCCTGGTTGTGCTTTTCCAGATGATTTTTCTGTTTTGATAAATCAGTACATCCTCATTTTCTGTCATTTTGAAAAATAAATCTCCTCCCATACAGCAATATCCAAGGTCCACAGGGATTCATTCCCTCTCCTGAGCTATGGAGAACTCACTGTACTACTACTGTAAATTGAAAATGGAAGACATTGAATTTTAGTATTTCTAAATCATCTGTATATGTGACTGGCTATATGCAAGAAATGAATACACCACTCCTGGCCTGCATGCGTCTATTCTGGGCTTTGCAACTGAGTTCTCTGTGAAGGAATAGCAAAAGACTCCTCTTTCTGGACTCCCCTGGAGCTGCAGCAGCTGCCTCAGTGCCACAGGGGCTCAGGCTGCTCTCTGGCCTGCCCTCCACCATATCTGGTGGGCACAGCTGATAAGCTCCCCTGCTGCAGTGACTGCAGCTGTATGAACCTACTGAGACATTACTGCCCGTGAATCAGCTTACCCTGCAGCTTCAGGAGAGAGAAAAGGCCACAGTTTCTTAAAAATCACTCAAACCCACCTACTTCCTGGCTGGTGAATGCTGCCACATTTACCTTGTTTGTAGGATGCCAGAATCAGGTTTTCATCTTCCACTTCAAACACTGTGTCCACGTCTATTTTCTTTTGGCTCAAGAGCTCTTCCAGTGTTTCAAAGTCATTGCACTTCAAGGCTTCAAGAAAAGCTTTTTTCACCAACTTTGCAGCTGCAGCTCGAGTAACTGTCCTCTGCATATTCTCTTCCTCCTTGCATGTCTTCTCCAGATCCATTTCCGAATGTATTTGTGCTGTGAAGAGGGATACACTGAGGTCTCTATAGCACTGTTGCATGCTGAAGTTCCCTAAGACCTGAAGGTAATTTTATCACTCAGTCATGCTGATCTGCTTGTTCTATTTATATGAGGAGCGAAATGCCACTCTTAGATATCACCTCACTCTTTTTATGAAAGCGAGGACAGACACACTAGCAATAACACCAAAATAAGAGTTATTTCCATGGGCCTTATACATATTAAGCTTCATTAACCACATGGTTACCCTCTGTTCCTGCCATACACTTACATTAAAAGGCATTAGCCCTGGGTGTTGTTTCTCAGCTGGAGAAGCACTCACATTTCCTTTCACAGTTACCATTGCTGATTTATTGACTGCAATGGAATGCGATGCTCTGCCTGCAGATGCCTTTTAATTCATGCATTTCAGAAAAAAGAAATTAAAAATCCCCCAGGCACATTTTCTATGGGAGGTACCACACTCTTCCCCAGGACAGCATTCCACATGCTAGCCCTGGTCTCATTCCTCCAGCCATCAGGCAGGGCTCCACAGGGGCCCCTCCCAGGTCTCACAGGTACCCTGATCTGTTGATCTAGCCTGGTTGCCTTAATACCCTGAGCAGCAGGATTTCCTTAGTTTGCTCAGTGGTTGCAAGCTATGCTCCTAGGAAGGAGAAGTGCTAGGATGAGGGGGGAGCAGAGCTGTACAGCCATGTTGGGTGGAAGATCTCACACACCACAGGGGGCTTACATACGAATTAACTTAGGTGCAAGCACAGGAGGCTGCATGTGTCCATAGGGTCTTCTGCTTCCTCTGCGCAACCTTCATCTAAACTGAGATCTCTGTCATAACCGCATCACCCGCTGAACACTTCCCCCTCCCTCGCTTTCCTTGCTGTCTTCGCCAGTCCTGTCCTGCATTGACAGTAGTCTGAGAAGATGCAAATTCACACATGGCTAGCATGAGCTTCTGCCAAGTATCACATGTATCATGTGGAGGGATGGGGAGGAGAATCAAAAGAATGTAACTCCCATGGGCTGAGATAAGAACAGTCCAGTAACTAAGGTATAACACAAACCACTGCTGCTACTACTGATAGTAATAATGATAAGGGAAGTAACAAGGGAAGAGAATAAAACCGCTCACCACCCACTGACTGATACCCAGCCTGACCTGGGCAGCGATCTTGCCCATCTGGGTAACTGCCCCCAGTTTATATAGTGGGCATGATGTGCTGTAGTATGGAATACCCCTTTGGCTACTTTGGGTCAGGTGTCCTGTCTCTGCTTCCTCCTGGCTTCCCTTCCTCCCTGGCAGAGCATGAGGCTCAGACAGTCCTTGGTCACAGTAAACATTACTGAGCAACAACTAAAAACATCGGTGTTATCAGTGCTGTTCCCAGACCGAAAGTCAAAAACACAGCACTGCACCAGCTACTAAGAAGACTCCACCTCATGCTTTAAAAAAAAGTGCTAATGCTAGTCTGGCACAAGCACGAGGGACAAGATTTGAACTGTAGATCTTACAGGGTTCTTGTTACCTGCACCTTCTTCTTAAACCACTATATTCCTCAAAAGTCATGGACGCAGAAAGCACTGATATGTGGCTGCAATCAATTGTTCACCTCGGGTACACTTTTTGATTTGAAATAGACTAGCTTTTCATGTATCATCTTTATAAATAGTATTAGATGACACAACGACATTCAATCTAGCTAAAAGGATCGTGCCAGTACATCCCATGCTGGTCTTCTGCTTGAAGGCTGAGATGCATAAGCATGTTGCTGTTAACAGATTACTGTATATCTGCTGATCCATTCCATTTGCTCTTGGTTGACAAGCAAGGTGAAGTAATTTGTGATGGCTTGGCCCTCAGTGAAAGAGAAAGCTGGTTAAAATTACCTTACATCCATCACATTCCAAAAGCATGCACAGGAACAGCACCTCAGACCAAACGAAGTACTACAACTTGCTCACCTTTAGCAGTTTGCATGGCCCTGGTCTGACTCACTGAATTCTTTTTTTAAATTTAATGAGCTTAAAAGAGAGAAAAGAAACAATTAATAGATACCTTTATAGTTAATGTTTCCCTGTACGCTTCTAATGCTTCTAATGTTGAAAGACATACTCACATGAGTGCGCTGGTGATTTCAGTACAATATACAAGCATGAGGTTTTATGTTTTACATTGGCAAACAATCTCAAAAAGTTAGATTGACTTTTCAAAGCATGACAGAAAAATGTCTATTCATTTTCCTCACTTATAGTTACAATATATTTAAGAGTACGTAAATACTGCAACTCATTGGTGGGCAAAGGGACCAGTTTTTACTACGCACCTGCATTTTTGCTGTGAGATTTCCTGCAGACTTCTCCCCCACTATACCACAAGGTGGCAGTTTGATTTTGAAAGTTAAAACTGATGTCATCCAACCCCAAGGCTGTCAAATTCTCAACATCTCATTGTGAAACAATAGCTCATCCTTTGTTTAATATAAACAACAGTACTAGTATTTATGATATTTATAGGTCAGGCTTGAGACCACTGTGATGGGCAGAGTGCACTGTATCCACTAAGAAAACCTGGTTAGCACGTTTAGAACCAATTGCCTAAATTACACAGCTAATGCAAACACACAGCTTTACTGGGGAGACAGCTCCTGCCCCATGCTTTCCTTCTGCTCCCTACAGTGCCGTACAACACTGTCCTGTGCACAGGGCAAGGCACAGGCACACAAACACCTGCACTTCATGGGGACAGGATGGATCTGCTCCTGGCAAGTTGTTACAGCAGGTGGGAACCAGGTGTGAAGGGGCACAGCAAGCAAGAGAAGAGCAGACAACACTCTTGGGGTGCACACTGCTTTCCAATTCAGACGATGGAACTGTCATCAGCAGCTTCACATGGGTTGCTGAGGACCCTCTCCATCAGGGTTATCACAGGCTTTTTCCAAAGCCCACCGAGGTCAAGGGAAGTATTTGCACTTATTTCAGTGAGCCATGCCCTTTATTAGCTTGGGCATCAAGCAGAGCCAGGGAAAGCTGCCTGGGGGCAATTGCATGGACACTGTCAGAGTGGTATGTGAGAAGGAAAATCACTTGTTCTGTGAGCAGAAGTCAAAAACATCCTTAAGGAGAAAACGAGAAAAGATGCACTGGCAGGCTGTGCACAGTGTGTCTCCTCAGGAGCCAGGGTCCCTCTATTTGCACTTGCTGATATACAGCAACAATCTCTTGGCAGCTGTGTAACTCACAGCAGTGCTGGGAGCAGAGTTTTGGAGGTGAAAACCAACATCCTGAACTCTGTGCCTGGGCTTAGGCAGAAAGCCAGCAAAAGGAGAAATGCTCCAAAAGAATGGTGGTGATGAAACTGGAGCAGTGGGGTTGTTCTGAGCTGCAGCACAGAAAAGCCTAGCCGCCTCCTGCCAACCAGCCTGTTCTGCAGCAACCTATCCCAACGGACTTCAGTCACCAGTAGGAATGGGTACGGAAAGCAGTACCTGCAGCATTATCAGGGTTGTTACAAAGGTTCTCCCCTGCAGTTACAGAGGGGACCTTGAAATATTGCCTGCAACTTCTGGCTTGCCTTGCAGCAGTCATCAGCACACCCGACTTATGAGGTTTCAACTCTGCCTTTTCCTTCCCACAGCAGGTCATTGGCTGAAGTGATATGGAGGAATGAAGCTACTAACTGGATCGCTTAAGCAATAGTCACACAGCCCCTGTGATATAAGGAAAGCAAGTGCCTGGAAAACATAGGGTTAAAATACTTTTAGCTTAATTTAGGACTATGATAAAGAACAATGTGTTGTAAGTCTGTGGTGTGATAACAGATTTTAGTAGCCCTACTAACATGAGTGAATTATTCCTCCCTGTCCTTCTACCTATCACTTAGTTTGGAGACAGTGGCTCCTGAACACCTGCTAGCTTCGAATACTCCTTGTCTGCCTGTGTTGCTTGCAATAAATCTTGTACAGAGGTCACACTGTTCTAAAACTTTGCCAGCTATCAGAAAGTTATAGATATGGCTGCTTTCAGCTAGTTTTGTGATGACTGGGGCATCCAACTGTGCCAAAGGTGAAAAGGACATCGTGAGGAAGACTGCTTACTTCATCTTGAAGACCCCTGCCCACGTGAGGAAGACCCTTGCCCACGACCACCGGAGGGCAGTGCGCAAGCGTCAAAAGAAGGAGACTTAAGATAATGAGTTCCTAGACCTAATTGTAATAGCCCCGCCACTCTCTCGGGAATCTAATGAATATGCATGTTTGTGTGTAATAAATATCTGCTCTCTTAACTCCTCGGTGTGCAAGTTAGGAGGAGCGATCCCTCTTGCACCTGGCACTGTAATAAACATACCTGCTTTATAACCCCCCTTGAGCTGTAGAGTCTGATTCTGTGCATCACCTGTGTGAAGCAGTCTGTCCTGCTCTGAAGCCTTACATGTTAAGGAGGGAATGACACTGAGCATCAGATCTGTGGCCTGAAGCATAAAACAGATCCTTGAATTAATCCCACACTTCCATCTCTTCTGAATAGTTAATCTCTTCCAAAAAACACTGTTGCAGGAGTGATCACAATCCCCCCATTTTGTTGTTGCCCTTACAGCGCCTTCAGCATCAGGCCAAGTCTCTATCACACTGCTACACACTCTGTGGGCAATACCCCTGTGTTGCCAAGTATATCCCTTGTTTCTTCTCCGCAGCTCTCAGCTCCTAAGATGAATTAAGCACAGCCCTCCTACTTATTCATATCACACATCTTTTTGCTGATACTAATATTGACATTTTTCACTGCTGCACATCTTTCTGCCTGCTTTAGCCATTGATATGTTTTATCTGATTTTCTTTTTCCAGGATGCTGAGTCTGAGTGTGAAGATTACGTAAATGCTTCCTGCTTATATCTTAGTAGGAAAAAAGCTCTTTAGCTATGCCAGGTGCAGGCTGCTTTCTCCAGGTGCTTAGCTGTAAATCATCTTTTGAGAAAAGTCCTCTCTATAAATTCATCCCCGTGGCTGGTTAACTTGGAACCTTCTTAGTATCATTAGTTTGGAATCCTTCTCTCATTCGTTGCTGCATTATTTCACTTTTATTCTCATTTGCCAGGGATGGGGAAAAATAGTCCCGGCTTCTCAAAGGCATTTAGACATAAAATCCCCACATCACTGGAAGTCAAATTCCTAGGAGCTGGGAATCTATGTATCTGTGAGAGTCAGTGCCTTTTGGTTTTGTTTGCAGTATAATTTAGAAATATGGATCAAGTGAGATGCTTAAGCCTTAAGGAATACGTGTGTTACAAACCCAAAAGTCTAACACAACGGTCCTGAATTTTGTTCTCACAGAACTCATGACTGAAGATGTCATTGCAAAAGCTTAGCTCATCCTTTCACAGGTTTCATTTTGACTTTTGTGCCTGCTGTTGCCATCTTCAGCCCCAGGGATCCATTTCTTCATTCCTGCACACTGTCCCAACTCCTACTGTCAGTGTATTTATTAGGATGTCCAGAAGACCAGGGCTGGATTAGCTACTGATGTTAGAGTATTAGTTGTTGAGTTTCTGATGTTTTAAAATGAGGAATAATCACTCAAAAATTGCTACTAAGTTACTAGTTTATTGTCCTATAAAAGGTATTCACAAAATGCAGTTACTTTGCAAAGCATTTAAAACAAGCACCATATTTACTGACCCACAATGCTCGCAGGTTCGCTTTGATTCAAAAGGCAAGAGTGTTGTGAACAGGATGCATGTACACTGACAGAAATTCAAATCAGGTAGACAGTGTTTTCAAGGCATGGAAAAAACAAATCTTGCTTATCTATGCTTACTGGAATATTCTCAAGGTTTTTGAAGCTTGATGTCACAATATCTGATAGTATTTAAAACAGTGGAATTTTGCAGCCAAACTTCAAATATGAATGTCTTCCACTTCTTTCCTCCAATGAAGTGAGGCATGGACTATGGGTTTAAATGAAGCCTGTGGAAAGCAGTTCTTTAAAGACAAATGCTCCTTCACAAGAAGCAAGACAGAAATAATTCATTGCCCATAGAAAGAGCCCCACAGGCAGCTGTGTCTCTCCTACCTCTCTCATGCCCGGCTGCCTGCTGCTTGGCCTTGCTCCCTGGCAGGGATGGCCCGGCTGAACTCTGACAGTTGGCCAAAGATGAGACATTCTCATCAGGCTCTTCCCAGCAACTTTTGCCTTGCCAGCTGAAGTGAAACTTGTGCAGAGACAAGGTATGTGAGATGATTCCTATATATTAAATAAGTTTCAAATAAAGTGACAGGGGGTTTAGGATAGGCAAACAGCCAAAGTGTGAAAGGATATCTGGTTTTGCAACTGCTTTAAAATGCCAGTCTTTCTTTGATCAAAATGCCAATGTATGAAGCAATACAAACACATTCAGCAGAAGATGTACTGGTATTCTTTGAACAGCCATCAAGCAGCCAGCTGTTTGGGAGTCTAGGGATTAAACTACTCCTGCTCTGAAGGACTGAAGCTGAAGCAATGCCAAAATAAAGCATGTGAAAGAATCTGATGAAAAGATGGAATGTGTGTGGGGAGAAGACACGATACCATGAAATCAGCAATGCATCACAAAAGAGGCTGGATGCAGGAATGAGGAAGATAAGGACAATGCAGCTCTGTGGTGGCTCCACAATCATTCTGAACTTGTATGGCTGCGTCAGTGGGTTTGATTAATGTTTTCAGTCTCTGTTGTTGCTGGTGGTTTCTACCCTTTCCTGATAAATCCATCACTGATACAGAGTGGTTGTTTGTTACTTCTCTAAGCAACGTAAGCTGTTAAACTTGCTCCTTCAGAGCACTGCCATCTACCTTCCCTGAACCTGAGAGACCAAGTTCTTAGATGCAGAAGTGACAATATAGCTACATTAATCTAAATCAGAATGTGCATATTAGATGCTGGTTTTATTGGTACTGTACTGTGTAAATCTTTTTCCAGCTGTGGGAACTCCAGGTCTTACTGACAGACATTCAAAATTTGCATGAATGACACAAGGCTAGCTTGTCCTTGATGCGATTGTGAGGAATGCAGAGCAAAGGGAGGTGGGATACATTTCTCCATCAGAATGGAGTCTGTATGAACAAATTCTTACTTCATGGAAAAGGGTTTAATATATTGATTCACCTGAGTTCGTTAGTACAAAAGCCAAGGAAACAAAAGCAAATATTTCTCATTTAAGCTTATCGTTTCCTTGATTTACACCACTTATTATTATTTATATATATAAACCAATATAAGTTATTGCCTTATTCACACCAGATTATACTAGTTATTACTCTGGGGAAAGAAAATAACTAATGCTACCATTTACCTCCTGAGCTTCTGAATCACTGAACCAGTAATATATGGTAAAAATATCAATATCTTACAGATATTTATATTTTGTTTCTCTGCATATTGGTGTTTTTAACATTATCGAGAATACCTATTGTATAATTATAGTCACCTTAATAAGGTCTGAGTTCATTTACTAGATCTGTATAGAAAAATGTGCTTGCAGTATCAAAAGCATTTTATTTCCATTTAAAAATCTGTTGCCATAGTGACCAATCACAACTTTCTCAGTAGCTTTGTCTAGGAATTGGATGTAAGCTTAATTTTTGCTGGTTTGTTTTTTCTCCTACATTCTCTAGCCAAGTCCTCATTTAACTCATTTTTATTCTTTTTATAGCCTGTCCTTTTCCAACCATATTCTCAATTAAATCAATAAGAGTTCTGACTGAGTTTACAATAAAGATCATGACTTGCGGTCTTCCTTTTAAGTAATTTTGTAAGAAATAGGAAAATACAATGCTGCACACTGTGGGCTTTATTTATCATCAACAGATCACCCTGACCTAATATAAGAAAGCATCCTGAAGTATCATAAGTCATGGGAATCTGATGCCTTTTAGTATCAATGCAAAAGTCATGTGAAACGTAAAGTGAATTGCTTCTTAAACTGAAAAGCACTTGGAGAAAAGCCTTGATATTTCAAGAAGACTCTTTAAAACCAAATCTTTTTAAAAAATTCAACCCACTTGTCACTCTGTTGCAGCCCAAATCTTGTCAATTATGTACCCTCCTTCTAAGAAATGACAACTTAAAGTGGTGGTTTTATTCCTGCTTATGTTATCTTGTCCAAGAGAACAAGCTAAAGAGTCTGCACATCACTGTATCTTCTTGAGGCTGGTGGAAGATTATTGCATGGGGAGATGCATAAGAACTTTTCTGAAGCAAGTATAAGTAGAGAGGGGAGACGTAGTTACTCATTTTGCCATCATCTTTCCCAAGACCAGATTTTTGTTTCCTTCAGAGGCACAGAGAAGCATAAAAAACCTATGCAAAGATAGACACAAGAGAGTGAGATAGTTTGGAAGATGATGTGACTCTTGCAGCATGACAGCACTCAGATCAGACACGAGAATATTTTCCCTCCCTTGTCCAAACATCAATACCTACAGTGTAGATACCTGACTCTTGTGTTTGTCACATTGTCTCCTGGGAGAATCTGTGGAGATGCCTGTGGGGTGCAACTGCACTTGTCTGAAGATGGAATTCAAAACCAGATCAGAAATACTCTAGAAATATTAATTTTCCTTCAGGAAAGCCAAAATAAGTAAGCCAAATATAATCTGGGTTCCTTATAACCCTCTGTAGGAGGGTACTTTTAAAAGTAAATTGTAGATGCTTGTCAAAGGCAGAATTTAATCAATATTTAGTACAACCAGTTGATTTTTAGAACATGTTTAGTAAAATTAAGCAGAAAGAAAAGTTAATCAGCAAATAAGGTATGTGCCATGGTGATATTAAAAATGAATTTTAAATACTATGAAGAAATAGAACATTATTGTTTTTTCTTATATTAGTTAAATTTTACTTATCTAACACTTGAATCAAACTTGCAAAATCAAACAAAATCTGTTGTACTATTCAGCAGACTACATTTTTTTCCTTAATCTATCTAACTGCTCGTCGCTGAGCCAATGGAAAGTACACTGAAACATCTAGTCACCATACAAATATGCCTGATTCCTGGAGGAGAGGTCTGCAGAAGAAATCAGACAATTCTCTTGTGTAAAAAAAAATCTTACTTTTCCTTCTAAGGACATTCACTTTTGGTCTTATTTAAAATGACCCAGTAAGTGCTCTTCCTGAGACAAATCCCTGCACCATCCCCATAAAACACAAGACTTCAAGGGGTTTTAGGATTCAGAGCAAAACTAACTCTTGACACAAAACTTCAAGGAAGCAGCAAGCAAAAGCCAGCTGTGCAAGTATTCAGCTGAAAATGTTTTCTGTGCTCTGGATGGGACAGCCTAAGTGCCCATGGTTGCATCTGACCTGCTGTTCAGAGAAGCCCTTAGGCTAACCAGATGCCAGCTGGCTCATCTGTCCATACTTCCATTTGAACTTTGTAAAGCACTTACTTGCATCAATGAAGACACTGCATAACTCTTAAAGCCCCACCTCTGCCTTAGGGAAGAATGCTGAAAGTTTCAACCATGTGCAGTTTTATTGAATTACAAAATTATGACACTAGATTACAAGAGAACATTCAGTCAACAACTTTTGAAGCTACTAGTATGAAAAAAACCCCCAAAACTAAACCAAACCAAAACACCCAAACCCACTTATATGGATAAAAGAATTTAAAAAATCAGAATACACATATTGGGATGAGACCTCAGTAGTAGATCACAATAATGTTTTATAACAGGTGGTACTGGAGTACTCTACAGCCTTCTGATCTTTGTATGCAAGGTTTCTGAAAGATGAAGGTAAATTAGTTTATTTCTTGTCCATTGTCCTGATATTTATAAGTCAAATTTATGTGGTCAAAATTTAGAATACAACATGTCCTGCACTGTGTATACCTTCACACTGGGATCAGAAAGTTTAAGCTTCCCTCAAAGATGCTAATAAAAGGTTTAAAATATATTTGTTGCTTCTGTCTTCATATTCTATAGAAATTTGCTTTTTGCTTTTAGAATTCAGATTTATGCTCATGGTAGAGCAAAAGGTGAACCATAGAAAGAAATTCATGTAACGTCTTCTAAAACCTGTTGGCAGCCAGAATATACCACAGAGCTCAAGCTCTCTACCTGCTGGAAGGCTGCTGGAACCAAACACCCAGGGCACTACAAGGAGATGAGGAGAAATATTGGTGTCTCTGGGTGCCAAGTGCAAAACACTCTGCTCTGGGCATCTTCTAGGTCCTCTTTGTGTTTTCCTTGTGATGAAATTAGGCAGAAAAGACAAATCTAGCTTCTTTTCTATAAGGTCCATCACAGTCTAATGAGATTCATGTACAACCTGCTCTTCAGCTGAACTAGGTTGCGAGCAAGGTGGATGTCTACACCTGGCTGTGCTCTACAGCATCCCACGGGTGCCTTCTCTATCTGCCACTCACATGTTGCCTTCTCCACAGGAGAGTGCCAAAACGGGAGGGATAAGGGAGTGGGGGTGGTTTTGGACGCTACAAAGGCTCTGGATCCGCCAAGGCCACATCCTTTGCTCTTTGGCACATGTTTGCAGAGAAGGAGCTACGATGTTGCAACTCTCAGCGATTTCAGTGACTGCTGGACTAGTTTCTAGTCTTTTTCAGGTCATCTGTTTGCAGTTTATGCTTAACAGTAAAATAGCTTATGAATCCACATGAATAATGCCTTTATATATTAATATGAATTATACCTATGAATATGAATTGTATCTATGAATATGAATTATACCTATTATGTATATGAATTATACCTTTTTTGTCAGTAACATGGATTGAGTGCACCCTCAGCAAGTTTGCCAATGACACCAAGCTGTGTGGTTTGGTAATACGCTGAAGGGAAGGAATGCCATCCAGAGGGACCTTGATACGCTTGAGAGGTGGGCCTATGCCAGCCTCATGAAGTTCAACCAAGCCAAGTGCAAGGTCCTACACCTGGGTCGGAGCAATCCCAGGCACAGCTATAGGCTGGGCAGAGAAAAGATTCAGAGCAGCCCTGTGGAGAAGGACTTGGGGGTGTTGGTCAATGAGAAAATGAACATGAGCCAGCTTCAGTGT
>WYDI02009679.1:0-25047 GCA_009867235.2 Psittacus erithacus
CAGGCTGCCCAGGGCAGTGGTGGAGTCACTGTCCCTGGAAGTGCTCAAAACCTGTGTAAACGAGGCCCTCAGTGACAGGGTTTAGTGGTGGCCTTGGCAGCGCTGGGGTAGCGGTTGGACTTGATGATCTTAAAGGTCTTTTCCAACCTAGGTGGTTGTAAAAAATAATAAAATAAAAAAATGGTGGTCAAATATAATAAATATAATTAAAAGACCAATGGAAGTTTTGGTCCTATGCATTTAATCCTCATTCTCTTTCAGATGTATATAATGAATATATCTCCTAAATAACATTTTTCTTCTGGTAAACTGATTTTTCCACTTGTTTTTAATGAAGCATGACTTGAGTGCTTCACGTTTTTGTCTAATGGTTTGAACATAACATTCCTGATGTCAGTGCAGCTTTGAGGAAAGCTTTTGTTGACTTAATATTGCAGAGGCACTGAAAGGAGAACAAAGACAGGAACATCATTTTGTCTGTGTGAATTAACCAGCGCTCTGGTGACACTGTAAAAGGAAGGTGTTCACTGGCAGCTAATAGATTAATTTTAGGTTTGCCGACTTACAGGCTATTTTAAGGTAATAGTTTTATTTCTGAAATGCGTAAAATTTGAGGAAATCTATGTATGTGGGTTGTTCTCACAAGGACTGGAGGTTCTTAGGTGTAGACATGCATCCTCTTTATTCTGTGCGTGTGAGAACCTCAAGTGTGGTTGAGGAGGGTTTTGTTTGTCATGTTCCCAAACTGCAGATCACTGGGCTGGAAGGTACCTTAAAGCACCTCTGGTTCCAACCCCCTGCCATGGGCAGGGACACCTTCCACTAGACCTGGTTGCTCAAAGTGGTGCAGTGGTGAAGATGCAACTGGAATGATGGTGAAGCACCATAATCTACCTACCAGATGTTGCCCTTGTACCTGGTTCTTAAGCACGCAGTTTTGTTCTTCACCATATTCAGGTCTCAGGAGGAAAGGTATTCCAGGCACAGTGGGGTTCATGGTTGTCTCTGCCAGCCTGAACTGATGTTTATACAGGATTCAAGCACCAGCATATGACAAACCTCAGCTGGAGAAGCTGCAGTGAGAGCACTGAGGTGGCCCGTTTTCTTTTTACACACAGAAAACTTTCAGAAGTGCGGTTCACAAGGTTAAAGAGTAGCCGAGCTTGATGGTGTTTACTTGCTGTCTGAGAGAAAACCCCAAGGATGGCTCCTGATTAAGCTAGTGAGACATGTTCTGTGGGTGTTGTCTGAACTGTGCTCTGGCTTGAGAGAACAAACTGATCCTAAAAGAAGCCGAGGAAGTGTTGCTTGGTGCAGCTTATGTATTCAAAGTGTTAAAGTGATTGTTCATTCATATTTTCAAAGGGTACAAGTTAAACTATGTAACCCACATCATACAGGTTGTGAAATGTGAAATAATGTGTTGTTTAATATAAAATTAGTATTTTGACCACATCCAAGTAAATAATATCATTTTAGTTCTAAATAATGGCTTATTATTTATTGCTTTGCCCTAGATAAATCATTTGGTGTGATTAAATAAACTGTGCCTTAAACTAGGCTAGTTTACAGTTGGGAGCATGGCTTGGGTGAGAAATGACCCTTTATGGTTGTTATAATTTCAAGAAGAACATGTTTATGTATTCTTTTGCGTAGTAGATGGCTTACATAGTGTGGAAGCTTCACATTGTGTCTCCTGTACTTAATAAAATGCTTTTTGGTCAATAACTTGAGCATCAGGGTGGGCACTTGTGGGTAGGCACCCCTGTGAGCAGTGGCAACAGCTAATAAGCATGTTGACAATAGTCAGGTTAAGCATGTCGACAATGGTCAGGGGAAGCGTAAGGCAAAAGCAGCAGGCCGCAGTAGGCCAAAGGCTAGGGTGAGCTCAGGACGCTCTGGAGAATCGAAACTGCTGAGATTGGAAAATTAATTAGAGCAAGAACAGGATACAAAACCGCAAGATTGAGTATGTAGCCTTGAACAGGGGAACTAGGTGATGGCACAAGATTTATCGCGCACAGATGGGTGGCCTTGGGCTCCGCACCAATCAGCAGCTTATCACTAAGGGCAGTTGGGCAAGAGGCGAGCACAAATCATGTATAAATAACCATGTATGAACGCAATAAAACGGCAGTCGCTTGATCACATTGATCATCTCCGCGTTGTCCGTGACTCCCACGTCAACAGGCACTGGATGTGGTGGTGTATGTGTGGGCTATTTCTTACCTCTGTGTTCTGCATCACGGTGGATATATGAATGCTGTGGGCTTCTGGGCAGTTCCCTAGTAGTTATGGACTGTAAATGAAGGAAGTTTCCAACAGTAAAAGAATAAGTTTCTGGCAGTTGTTGTAGAAAAGTGAAAACATTTAACCCCAATGTGTAGTGGGAAGAAAGGCCTTTACTATAGATGCATTCAACCATATGGCTTGCAAATTTGGCAAGACCTGATGTGATGATTCGCAGCGTAGGTGCTGTGGGTGTCCGTAGGCTTCATGTGTGTTAAAGGTGCATGTTACTTCACTCGCTCAACTGAAAAGTCCTATTGGAGCAGATACGCAGAGTTTTGTCTCTTCTGTGCCCTTCCTCCTGTGTCCCCTTCCAAAGGAGGTGTTGTTGGGCTGCGTGGGCAAGGACCTGTGTACCCTCTGCCCATGACAGTCCTTTGAAGATAATGCAGATATGCTATGGGGGACCCAGGAGATAACTTGATGTATAATTTCTGAAACACTTATTGAAGTCTCTGATCTTTTACAGCCTGGAGGTAGTAGAGGGAATGTTTTATGAAATAAGTAAAATATGGGAGATTACTAATATTTCTAATAAAGCAGTCAGGTGATGTATATTCTGAAGCATTAGCTAAAAGCCCTTTCTCCTTGCCTTTTTCAAAAAGTCACAGGTAGATATTTCTCTAGAACTATCTGGAGTTGTTGACATATTGTAAAGGCACCAAGAAATTACTTTTGAAGTTCAGTGGAATGTGCTGTGTTGAGCTGATCTTCTGAACTCAGGTCTCTGATTTTTCTGTCGTCTTCGTATGTAATGCAAGAGATTTGCCCTCCTGCTTCAGTTCTGATTTAGCCTGAATCTCCCTGGAACAGAGCCTGGACAGCAGTGCAATGCCTCCTCCTTTTCTTTTGTAGATAACTACACCACATAGAGCACAGTTCAGTTTACTTTTCTCCCAAGTTAATGATATTTAAGTGGTTAAACCTGCAGGAAACTGGCTGTTAAGAGATTAAGAGGCCAATATCTGGGTTATGTAGGAGGCAGAAAGAAAAAGAAATTTGAGGGTAAGGAATGAACATAGGGCTGAATTTTTATGTGCTGTAGTACACTGGCAGAATAGAAGAATCTGATGCACAAAGAAACTTTCTTTTCAGGGTTGAATGAGGCTTTTTTTTTCTTTTCCTTTTTAAAAACCAGATACATAAAATACTAGTTTTCTATTGCCAGTAAGTAAGGATGAACACATTTCCTTGTCAGTTATATGATGCCTTCCCTCTGCTAGCAATGGTAATCTAGAGGCTGGGTTGAAGAAGGTATGGGATTAATTTATTTGGGTTTAATAGAAATGATCATTTTTCAACTGTGAGCTGTGTGCATGGTGTCAGATGTGTCAGAGTGGCCCTGCGCTAAAGCAGGTGAATAAATCTCACTTGTGTGGGATTGCCACTGCTTGAGCAGTGGGGGTAAGAGGAATGGTAGTAAAAAGAGGTTTTTTGAATTCAGAGATGAGAAATACACTGAGATAGAAAAGCAAGCTTGTGCTAGAGATTAGCAGTGGTGAGCATTCTGCTAGAAAGGAGTTAAATGAAGAAAAATCATAAAATTATTTCATGCAGCAGGAGGTTTGGAAACATAACTAAACATGTTAAACTCGCTGTGAAGCAAGAGGACCCCAGGGGTGTTTTAGTCAGATAATATTTAATTTGTTGCAATGTCAGTTGTATGATTGCTTGTCAGCTGGCATATGTATGTGCTATAAGCAAAATGAGGCTTTTAGAGACCATGCACAATTTTCCAGCAGATAGTAAGCAGGGGATTTATCAGAGGCAGATTAAAAGAGTTACAGTGCATTTATTTGCTCTGGTCCATTGCCAGGATATAAGGCAAGCTGAGCCCTCTGCAGAGAAGCACTGGAGGTGAGGGACAAGAGCTAGAAAGGAAGGACTATAAATCTGGAGAAAAACTTACGGAATAAAAGGGCGTGTAAGATGCACAAGTATTTTTAGGTGTGCATTGAAAGCTGCCTGCTGAGTGTTTACCAGAAGAGCAGTCAGATTGCAGAGGCTCTCCAAAATGTAAGAAATGAAGGTTAGGAAGCTAAGAGTGTCTTTGAATGCTTTATTCTGGCACTTAAAAGAAGCCTTTGATTGTCTTTCTCAGGCTTTCTGCCTATTTGTGTCCTCTTCTCACTGCAGTTTGCCAAGCGATTGCCTTCTGCAGACTTCCAACCATGGGTGGAAAGTTGGTGTTCAACCTTAATAATTTGCTACCTTTCCTAGCAAGAAAATGGCTCTGTTATGAGAGTAGCAGAAGTGATGAAAACCATAAGTTGTAGAGACATGATGGGACAGATAGAGATGCTTAATTCCTGGTTTGCTGTGTGCTTGTGGTTGCAGAGTGCATCAGTCTGACCTCTCTCCCTATTCAGGTTAGACACAGAGAGAGGTACTTCAACTTATAGAGAATAAATATCTTATTTTGTTGGAGAAACCTTGATTGTAGGGCACAATACATCTGAAAGGCTTCTTTATAGGTTAAATCCATCTTTAGACTCCTGCAATAGCCTTATATTGGCTTGAGGCGTGAAAATGAAAGCAGAGGTTTGAGATATAAAAGTCACATTTGAAAGGCAAGGATGTTTTGAAAAACAATTTCCTTATGTTCTTGTCAGTGTAAAGGTGGTGAAATCTGCTGCATGTTTTTGTTTTTATGGAGTTAACAGGCTTTTTTATAAATGCTGTTTTAATTGAGGTCTTGAGTAGAAAGTCAATGGTGTGTACATACATATGTGTCTGCAGTCAGTTCTAATTTGCAAAGTAATGTGAAAATAGGTCAGCCACAGAGAGAAATGTTGGGAAATGGCTGCAGCTGAGAAGGAAGCTGTTTGGAGGTTTGGGAATAGAGAATTTTGGTTTAAAGATGATTAATGCAAAAGTTAGGGTGGTAAGAGAAAGGGGAACTGTTTGCCCTCTGGTGAGAATAGATGCTGCTGTAGACAAGGAGGATGTGAAAAGTTTCTGGTAATTTAATTTTTGCTGGGATTTTTGGCATATAACTCTTGGTTTGTTGTCTATTCTGGAAGATTCGAGCAGCTCTTGTTAGCAGTGCTTCAAGAGGGTCAGGAGCTGAGGGGATGTGGCTCACTTAGATGCATTCCCATAACAGCAAAGTCTGACTGAATGTGCCTTTAGCTGCTGAAAGTTCTGCTTTCAGGCCCCTACTTCTTGGGTCTTACTGTCACTTTGTGTTTACTTTTCCCCCGTTTTCCGTGAGGCAATGGGATGTGAGTGTAGACTGTGAGGAGAGAAGCTTAATTACAAAGTAAGGCTTAATAGTGTATCAATTCCTCCAGCCATTACAGTGGGGCAGAACATGTTAATTGTCTGTAGTCCCATGCACATTCCCTAGCTAATGCTTCTCCATGGTATATAGTACAGTTCCTGTATCCCTGTGAGCTTCAAGTGGGTTGCATGTGTCTCCTGTAAGGAAGGTGCAAAGAGGAAGATACCAACTGATGCTGCAGCCTGTGAACAGTACCTGGTGTCCGTGTTGCTACATAACATGCAGGGCTCTGTGCTTCGCTTTCATGAATTTCATCACCTTGATACAAATTTATTTCTCTAAATTAGGGATGTTGTTGAATTGTAATCCTCCTCTTTGATAAACGTATCACTGAAGTTGAGATTTAGCGCATTTATTGTTTGCCTTTATTCAGTAGACAAGTTACCTGTTAGATAAGGAAATTAGACTGGTTTGATATAATTCATATTAAGGCTCAGTTGATTGTTTCTTGTCCCTAATTCTTCTCTAGTGCCAGCAATTTGATTATTAATGTTGTTTTTTTGAGTATTTGATAAGATACCAAAATGTTGAAGTGATTTATAATTGCCAGAGTCTGTATCTTCTCATCCATCCTTCTTTTAAAAGGTTGGATCTCTTCCTCTATTCTTTTTTCAGGGCCTGTCCTGCCTTTTGTGAGTTCAAAGATAGTTGCTCCTGGACGAGAGATTGCCATGACTAATTTTCCGAGTATTCTGAGAATATATTCTGTCAATAGTTCCTGACACAGTCTAATATAGTTAATTTTTATTTCTGGCCATATTTTGGTTTATGTCGGCACACCTCACGCTGCTAATTCTGTTTGTGTTAAACATCTTGTCAAGCCTCAGTTACCATCTCCCTTTTTCTATGTATGTATTTGCATTGCTTCAGGACAGAAAGCACAAAACTTTTACACAGTCATCTTTCTCTTTTATTTGTGTTTTTATGAAGAATATATAACTAAATTGTACCTGATTGCAAATAGCATCTCTGTAATGCTGAAGCTCCCTGTCTTTCCTCAGTCTCAAAATTTTCTCTTGTTACGACTAATTTGGAGTTAGGAGTCTGGGGAGGAAGAGGAGGGAGAATCTTGCCGCTGATTTCCTATAATGAAGCAGGCTATTAACATTCACCAAAAATTATCATTAATTAAACAAAAAGCTCGCTTAATGCTAGGAACAGGAATATTTCTGTACTATCAAAAAAAGCTTTGAGTGGGAAATAGCATTGTGATTCCACTTTACAAAGTCTGTCTCCTCTGCCAGGCTCTAACCCAAGCAGAAGCGAGAGAGCAAGTGAGCTGTGCATTTGGGTTGTGGATTAATAGTTGAAGTTCACTCGTGTGGAAATAAAGCAGATTTTCTGTGACTAGAATCTGTCATTAAAAAGCCATTATCAGAACCGACCAGCACAATTTCTGCTCTTTCATGGCTAATGACAAAACAATATGTACTTTAAAAAACAACCCTGTATTTTCTTTCAGAGAAGGTGCAGGAGACTCACCAGAACAGAAGCGGGTGAAGAGAGGCATTTGAAAGATTTATTGATCAATAAACCAGACAATTACAGCTTGTTTATGAAAAGAAAAAAACAACCCACAAACGCCAAACCTCGGGCCAGCAAGCAACACCGAGACTCTAATAATGATAACTCTGGCATCCAGCTTGAAACCATAAAAGTCAATAGGAAGATATAGGATTTCAATAAAATTATGACACTAGATAAACTTTACCTCAGGAACAAATTTTCCCTGGGTGTGTGACTGACTTCAGTTAGATTTGTAACTTTAATTTCTTTCTTATTGATTTTTCTTTGCTTCAACTAATTAGGAAGTCTGTGGTGAATGGTGTGGATGGATGTTTGAGGAGGGGCAAGGAGCACCAACAGGAGTAGGCGCTGTGTTTGTATGTATGTATAGAAGGTCAGATGGCTTTGTAAATTCTTTTGGCTGTGTTTTTACTCTTCAGTTGCTTCCAGCGCACAGTTGAGAGTCCTCAGTGTGCTAATACTTGAAGCTGCAGCTGCCCTTGGAGGTGATGAGCAGTAGCGCTCTGCTTCAGTGACATGGAGAGTGTTGGTAGGATGATGATAGTGCTGATGTGAACCATTCTCAGGTCTTTCCCTAATATGAACCCCAAAATCCTGGAGGAGCCCACTAACATTACTGCTGTTTCTAAACCCTCTGGTAGCCCTTTGATGTGTGAGTTCTGGGAAAGACTTTCTCTTAGCCTCAAGCTGCTCATCAACCAGGTTGAATTTTGGCTTTACATAGAGGGAATAGAGGAGCTGGTGGAAAGACCAGAGAGAATCTTTATTTTAGGGCTGTCATTTTGCAGAGGTGCCTTGCTGTACTTTCCCATAGCAGATTTCCATGGGATTAACTCTAGTTTGTGGTTAAGAACATAAAACATGTTTTCTTTTTAATTACTTCTGCAGTAGTAGGAGGCAGATTTGTTTGGTGAATGGGCTGTTGCTGGCAGAAGGAAGGGAAACTTCAGCCTTGGAAAAAATCGCTCTCTTTCCTCTTTTTCAAAGTTAGATCTCCTCAAACACAGCTGCAGGCTGTGGCACCAGACTTTGCTGCAGGGCATTAATTTCCTAGGGTTATAATGAACATCAAACCCAATTATTCTGGTTTTAGCGTGTGTTTAGAGCAAGCTGCAGTTCTGTTCTGGTGTTGATTCGAAACTGGTCAAGGTGAAGAGCGCCTGGAATTGTGCCAGTCTAAGGTCCATGGAGAGTTAGCAGAGATACCCAGTACTGGGTAAATTTTGGGAATCCCCAGAGGAGCTGCTTTTCACTAATTCTGATAACTACTCTCCTAGAAAGCAGGAAAGCAGAGGTGTTGGGAAAAGGTTAGAAAGGGCATCTGAAAGTCCCTGGCAAAGTTTTTGATGGAGCTTGGGAAATGTTGCATTGGGGATGAGGAGATACTGCAGCAATTACTAAATTAGGATTGTGTTTTAGAGAATCTTTTTAGACAGAGGACTTCTCAACAACTTCTGTTCCCTGCCAAACTGACAAGATCTTTAGGAGGGAGGCAAGAGCTTTCAGTAAGTGCTCTTGATGGGGAGACATTTTAAAAAAGGGACCTGGGGACCACTTGTTGGAAGCTGAGGGTTGATTTCATTACAGTGTTAATATTTAGAAATAATTAAAGAGGAGAACTGAACTCCAGGATCAAGTGTTTAATTGTATCACCCTTTATTTCAGCACCTTTTTTTCCTGTATCGCTTGTGCTGTGCTTACCACACATGCTTTGTCTTGAGAAGTTTACTCTTTCTTTATGAGAAAGGCTTTGAAGGATAAGATCTGTAGCTGATTTTAGGGCACAGCCAGCCTGTAGGGATGTCCTGCTCCCATGCAATTTTCCCATCCTAACATGAAAGCAGAAGTTTGTCCTTCTTGCAGCTGAACAGCTCAGGGAACTGCTAGGATCTTGCTGGGAATGATTTGAATGACCTAATGTTCACCAGTTAATTGGAAGCCAAGTGTGATGGGAATTGCCGGGGGTCCTGTTTGCTTTTGAAAACATGCTACGGATTTTGGGACTGCCCTGCTGTAATGGAGAGAACATTGCAGTGGTAAATGATCACATTGATGTAAGATGCTGAGTAGGAAATGAGGCTAGAGGAGTCCTCGGAGTACAGAGAAAGGGAGGATGCTGTAATTGCAGATCTAATTGCAAGGATATCAAGGCCAGGTTGAATGGGGCTTGGAGCAGCCAGGTCTAGTGGAAGGTGTCCCTGCCTGTGGCAGGGGGCTAGAACTAGATGAGCTTCAAAGTCCCTTCCAACCCAGACCAGTTTGTGATCAAATGAATACCTTCACTAAAGGCTGTCATTGCATTCTCATCTGTGCTCTAGACAAGATTCTGCAATAAAGGGGGAGTGAAAGTCATCTGCTTAGCAAAAGCAGTTTGCTGTATGGCGAGTGCTCCAGGCAGATGGGGTGATGTGAAGGGGAGGGAGGATGGAGCAATCCTGTTCTTCTGACTTTCATTACAAGCCAGGTGTGGTGTGGCTGGGTTTGGGTTTAATTCTGGAGTTACATGGAAGTATTTCTTTTCATATGTTTGTCAGGTGAATAATTCTTTCCAAACTATGTCAAAACTTCTTTCCTTGGAAAAATGTTTCTCCTCAGTAAGGCCTGAGCAAGGAGCTTGTAATAGCTTCCAGTACTATTTAGGTTAAAACCTGGTTTTATTATCTTATTAGCTGGGTTCCTGTAGCCTCAGGCTATCCTTTGGTCCTGGGGTCCTTTTACCTGCTGACCAACCCATCTTGGCTGATCTTTCAATCCATGACATGCTCTGAACGCATGCTGTACCTCCAGCAGTGCCCCCAGTCTTATTTTCACACCTTGAATTTGCATGCTCCTTCCCTTCACCACATATACACTTGCTATCCATGTTCAGTCTTTGACCTTTAGATTTTGAATGAGGAGATGATCTTTGTATACAGACTTGCTCAACTGAGCAATTGGCATCACCTTTGCTATCTGCAATACAGCCTTTTTCATTTGGGAGTGAGGAAAAAGGACCCTTTTGTCTACCCTGGCGCTTCCTGAAATCCCCAAGAGACGAGGATCTCAGTAAAGCATTTCAATGCAGCCTGGCTGGGTTTAGGAAGTCCTCCAGGTCCAGTGCAGTGGTGGTGCCTAGTCTGGATGTAAACTGCACAGCTATAAAGCTGGGTGATCTTCTAATAGTGTTTTAGATGTTTCTGATGGCAGAATTCACACGAGAGAACTGTTTGTCCAGAGCACTTGTGCATTCCTGCAACAGGACAAGGTAGAAATCATCATCAGTAGCAACTTTGACCCTGTTCTGTAGCCATACAAACATGAAGGTTGTTTGTGCAGTTAAAATACCTCATCAGCTGGCTGATCTCTGTATGCATACTGCACTGTAAAGAGTAATCTCCTTAAAACACACCTGACTGGTGGCAGTTTTCAGCCTTTTGTCCCCATTCTTCTTCTCCATCAGTGCCTTAAAGGTAGGTGTTAGGTGCTGTCTGAAGTTGGGAATGCATTAGGAAATACCTCAACCAGGAGTATACACAAGAAGTTTTACCTTTAGCTTTCAGCCCAAGCGTTATACCTGAAAGAGGAGCGGGATCCTTCTCTTTGTCTTTCTCTGCACATGCTTGGTTAGTGAGCCAAACATATTATTTGAGAGATATTAACCTCTGAAGAAGTATTTATTGCAAACACTGAGTGTTGCAGTGTTTAATGCGAGGTAACTCACGTAGGATATAGAGGATACGTGCTCTCAGCCACTTTGTTCGTTGTCAAATCTGTTTCATTTCTGTTGTGACAATTCCATTTGTTCATCGCTGGAACTCTTTGGCAGGAGAAATACCAAGCACTACACTAAATATTTTGCTGAAGAAATCCGTTCAACCACATTGAATTAGAGTAATGTCTCCAAAAAGAAGGCAGGCTCTGTTTTCAGTTGCCATCTGCTTCTTAGAATGTGTGCATGTTGCTTTCCTGCAAGGGGTATGTGGTTTTATATACACAAAGACAGTCTAATTCTTCAGCGCTCAGAGCAGCAACATTTGTTCTGTTAGAACTGTGTATTCATTTGGGTGTTGATGCAGCTATGAAGATGATGAGTGTCTCTCCACCAGGGTTTTGTCTGTAAAAGAATAATGGGCAAAGACGTAGAATGGTGTTTTGGGAACTCTCTCCTTGGCGTGGGTCAGGGGCTGTATCCCTAAAGGTATTTGCTGTTCTTCCTGACAGGAGCGTGATGGGATGCGAGCAATTCTGGAGTCGTATGACAGCGAGCTGACCCCTTCGGAGCACTCGCCCCAGCTGAACCGGCGCATGCGTGAGGCTGAGGAGATGGTGCAGAAGCTGCATGCTCATACCACTGAGCTGGAGGTAATAAAGAAGCATCGTGCTCTAAACCCAGGGGTGAAGTAATTGAGACCTGTAAGATTGGATTGCCTAGTGAGGTGATATGTTCTCACAGAAGGCAGATTTGCAAAATTCAGGTTTCAAAATCCCAGGATCAGTTAGAGCCACAAGCTACTATTCTGCGTCTGAAGCTGGCACAAGCCAAGAATAACCATCTTTGGTGTGATGAGTGTGCTTTGTGTTAAGCATAGCTGTACTGCATGGCCAGAGTGACATCTAGTCCCTGTGAGTTAAAGGGTTATATATAAGGGGAAGCAAATGGGTAATGCAGTGTAGGAGGTATGGTGTCTTCTCTGTGGTCTACTCTAAGTAATTCACTGTATCACATGCATAGCAAGGTTCTTCTGTACACCTTGTGAGTGACTGTATGTTTGTAAGAGCTTTAAGGGTTGAAGGAGGAAAGTGTGTGTGTCTGCTGTTAATTCTTCGCTTCTTGGCATTGGGCCTCATATCCTCAAAATACCAGTAATTATTAAGTGCTTTTAACTAGGTTTTGTTTAGGGAAAAACATTTTTTCCAAAGATAGAAATTTTGTTATTATTATTATTTTTAGTTCTCTTTTGGAAATATGTAATCTGAAATGTGGCTGTGGTGAGGTAAATGCTAACATGCATTTGCCAAATATTTCTCCTCCGTTGTGCTTTGTCATAGTGGAATGGGCTTTATGGTCATGAGTTGAAATGTTTAGAATACGTCTGTAATCTTAAAGTTTGGCAGCTTGATTACATAGGCTTTGCAGTAATCCTAAGTATGTGAGTTTTCCTTCTTTCATGTCTAGTTGCATCATTGTAAAAATTTAGAGATGCCATAATTCAAATGGAGTAAAACTTACAGAAATTGATACTCTTCAGGTTCATGTTCAAGCCATAAAGTGCATTGTCCCACTGTGCACAAAACATGGTTGCTTCTGGTATCCTTAAAAATGCTCTTTTCTTGTGTTGATAGGTGAGGACTTAAGTCAGGCAGTACTGGCTCTAATGACCTTCAAAGCCTTAGCAAGCAGAGCAGTGTGGTGTTGTATACATCAGTAGCATAGTGTAGATCCACTTCATCCCTGTTTCTCAAAAGGAATGCTGGAGAGTTTTGGACAAGTTGATAGGTTAGCTGGTAACATCAGATAAAATGGGAATTTGCCTGAATTTGTCTGTCTCAAAATGTTTCTCTGTTGCCTTTTGATCACCCTGCTGCTTACCAGCAGACAGAGCAGGATTAGATGGTGCTGACATAAAGTGAAGGTGATCATTTCATCCTGTTTTCTTAGTTGTTTCCAACATTGGCTTTGCATTGTTGGAGGGAGATTTCCTGAATTGTTTCCCTGAACAGGTCAGATGTACATGGTGTCTTTGTGCGATAGTGAATTACCTTTCCTTCTTCAGGTGAAATCTTGGAAGAGTGTGGGAACCAGTTTCTACAGCCCTTAAATTATTTATAGGGTACAAATCCCAAGGGTTTTTTTTCATGGATGTTGATTACAGGCTACGTGGAAAATTTCAGAAAGGAACTGTGTTCTCTGAAGGCTTGTTGTGTGTGATGTCAAACTTTCAGCCTTTGAAAGACTGCTGGAAGCAGGATTCATAGATCGGATATTCTCCTTGCAAAGTAAAATGTTATGCTTCACTTGATTGTGTTTGGCTTTCTGACTGCAGTGTTGACTGCTGAATCCCATCTATTTTGAAATCTTGGGAGAAAGTTTTTTGTTCTAGTAGAAAATCTGAATACTGGAAAGGGAAACAGGTAACAGGCAGGACTCCTGGTGCCTCATAGTCAGAAGCAGTAGCTGTAATCAGCTGCCTGTAGATCAAAGAACTGGTCGATAGCAGCTATTAATAACTTCTAACATAATGCTCTGCACCCTACCAGCTCTGCTGAGCCTCTGTACAGACTTTAGAAGTGTTGACACCTGCATGACTCAAAAGCAGAAGAGACAACAAGAATGAAGCACCTTGGAGCCTCTTTTGTTTACGAGGTGTGGGAAGGGTGGTGGAGAGGAAAGGAAAAAGGAACTTCAACTTAAGTCAGTGTGGCAGAAGGGTTCTGAGAGCCCCTGGTGTGGATGAGTTTGGGAGGGCAGCACACAATCAGCTTGGAGAGTAGCGTGGAATAATGAGAGGAGCACATCTGGGAGCATCTGCATGAGGCAGCAAAGTAACAACATGCAGAGCTTTTCAGGTAAGATCTAGGTGAGGTTTGGGGTGGCTGCAAAGTGACTGATGGATCTGAGCTGAGAAGTCCTGGCTGATGCTTTTTGCTAGGCTAAATTGGTTGAAGGTGTGAAAAACAGTTAAAATCGCTAGTTTCCAGGGGATATACCACTGCAGGTACCCAGTTACGCCCACAGAGGGGTGCTGCTGGACTTACCACCACTGGGACATTGTGTACAGGAGCAGCACTTGCACAGTCCCTGTGCGCTGCATCTCCACAGGGGAGGCTGCAGGTATTGCTATGATCCAGGAGCATCTTCAGTTAAAAAAAGCCCTTAAAACCCCTAAGGCAAATGCATTTTATTGCATTATATTTTGTAGCTTCTGCCTTCCAGCTTTGGTCATAAACCTTAAAATTCACACCATGCACCTTGTCTTTCCTCCCTGACTTATCACAGCTGGTTTTTCTCTTTTTCTTTTTCTACAGAGTACTTAATTTACCAAAATCTCCTTCTGTGCTCCCTACCAGAGAGCCCTTTGATACCTTTTATTTTCTTGTTTTTTTTCTGGCTGCCCTAATCTGTCACCAGCAGCCTCACCTCTGAACAAACCATAGAGGAGAATCAAGTGATGTTCTTAACAGGGATTTTTCCTTATTCTTAAAATGGAGATTTTTCCATCTCTTCCAGCAGCAGTATGTGAGGCACAAAGCTCTCTGGTGAAGACAGAGCGATAGTGATAACACAATAGAAGAGAGGAGGAAGCCATGTGGGATTAGGAAGGCTTGGGCTGAAGCAACAGCTTTTAATTCATTAGGGAGATGAGGTCTCTGATAAGTCTTCTGCTTGAGGTATAAATGGGGGTGGGAAGCTGTTTAAAAGAATGCAAGGAATGAGAGAGGTGTGTGTAAACCCTGGAGGGCTCTGTGTGAGCATTAATGTACGCTGGGAGGACGGAGTTTGGTGATACACTGGGTCATGCCTTACTCCCTCCTTCCCCAGCCCTCACTGAGCAGGACAGCTGCTGGGAGCCGTGCTGTGTCGGCGTCACAGACACTGCCTGGATTACAGGTACCTTCCCAGAAACTGAAATATAGAAGAATGCTTTCATCCCAGATCACTTTGGAGGTGCAGTGGTGCTGCATAAGAACTAGTCCTATCAGAGCCTGATAAGGCAGGACTGGAAGGCAAAGAAAGGCTGATGGGGAATTTTTAAAATCCCCTTCATTGATGACTGATGAGAAAAGGTGGATTTCTCATGCATGGACATGCAAACAGATAGTCTGATCTGGGACACAATGATTGCTTTATCTTCCCCAGAGCTGCCTGCCCCCAGGCCAGCCCCTGATCCATAGGCTGATCTGGCTGGAGATGTTCAAGAAAGCACCTCACGTAGTGTTGAATGTAAAACAGGGGAGGTGCAAAGAAAAATGCCATCTGACATGGTGGCTGGAAGAGCAACCTGGCTGTGTCAGCCTATTTCACGTGGTTAATGAAGTGTCACTCACCATCTTCTTAAAAGTGTGTTTTGGAACTGAAGAAGTAATGAGTTTGTCCCTGGCCAGCCTCCTATAAATACTCAAACAGAATTGTAGCTCTATTTATATCTTGGCATGGAATTTTCTGTTTTGATGCTGGTGATACTTAACAGTTTTCTTGCCAATCTTGTTTAACTCTTACTATCTTAGCTCCCAGAACTTCTGGTTTCAAGGTAAACATGACAAAACAAGAAGCTTCTCTGCAGGCAGCAGCTAATGCGAAAAAGCTCTGATGTGGAGTTTAGTGTTTGAGAAGTTAAATCCAGCTGCACAAAAGAGCAATCATCATAAATATAACTCCATTAATAGCGATTTTATTACAACACACTTGCCTCCATATGAAACTTTAATGAAGAGAGATTTGCAAGGAAGACTCATGCTGACACCTTCAGTGGTCTCCAGCATTTGTTACATTGAGAGATTTACACTGTCTGCGAGCACCATATGTACTCTAATCAGTTAATTATGAGTCTGACAGTTTCAGCACATGAAATGCCATATGCTCTGTTTTTGTTCCACTGTGGGCGTTACTGGTGACCTCAGAACTCATTGACCAAATATTGTCACTTTAGCTGCACCTGATAACTGCAGCACATCTGCTGGCGATAAAAATTGGGCATTGTTGATTCTTGTGATGATAGCCACAAATCTGTTCTTTCCAAAGGGAGTTACTTACCAGTCACCCCTGTGTTTAAAGTGCTTAAATTTTATGTGCAGGTGCAGGAAAGTGTTTATCTGAGAGTTAACAGTTTCTCATCTCACCCAGCTTCCCCCTTCTGTGCCTTTCCACTTTTTTTACATTCTTTTTTTCCTTCCTTCTTTCCTCTCTTTGATCCACACTTGATGTTTATCTTGCTTTATCCCTCCTCTGCTGCATTTCCTCTCCTCCTCAAAGGTAAATTGCCTCTTTACATAGCAGAAGAGGTTTTTGTGATGATGGGAACTTTACAGAGAAATTTCCTTCCATCTGTGCAAGGTACAAAGGAGTTTGTTTTAATTTCCACTTCTTCCTACTTTCTCTACCTCTCTGCTGCCATCCAACCTTTGGGCGCTGTTTTTTCTCAGTGACAACTGTAAGAATGAGTGCTAAGATTACTCTGCTCTCTGGTTGTCCATAAGGTTCGAATCCAAGTCACTAGAGCTTTCCTGCCACTCCAGTGTTGCGTATGTTTCACTTGCCCAGACTTCTGCTGTCATTGTAGCATCTTATGTGTGACTCATGGGAAAGAAAAGAGGCTTTCTCTGGAGATGACGCTAATGTCCTCCATGCATCAGCTACCACTGATTACTGAAGCAGTCACAGGGCTGGACATCATCTTTTGACAAAGCAAACACCTTGTCGAAATGCTGTTTTGAACCTGAACACTTTGGCATCTCTAGTCAGACTCGAGCCTTCCTGGGAACCACTGCAGTCCTTTGTGTTCCTTTTCCAAAGAGAGCAAGTCAGGCTCCATGTCCTCCAGCAGTCCTGGAAAATGGATTATCTTGAGTTCTCTCTTCTCTCACATGTTTCATCTTCCTTCAGACCTAAGTGACCTTATCAAGTCAGGGAGCCATTAGTTTCCTTCCCTCCCTTTTCCACCTGCCAGTGGCTGTATTTTGGGAGAACACCTTGCAAATAAGCACAATATAAATGAGGAAGTCAAGTCATGAAGGGGCTTAATGATTTGTTACAGGTGACAGTCCCTGCTCCGTGGAAGAAGAATGCCTCTCAAAACAGGTTGATACTGCAGCAGACGCTGCCTGTGTGTAACTGAGACTTTCTATTAGGCCAGACTAGATTTTAAAACTCAATAGCTATTAATTTTTTTTGAGGAGATTCCCATTTTGAATCTGTCCTGAAAGTTAGTAACTGATCAAGAGAAGTGGTCCATGGCACTGCCTTAATACTGGACGTATCCTGCACCCACCATCCCTGTTATCACTACAGGTAGATTTACAGCTATTTCTAGTGTGTGGATGCTCTGGCAGTTTAAAGAAGGCTTCAGCTCAGCAGTTCCTAGGCACCACAACTAACTGGAAGCAAGCCTCCATCATTCTCAAGAAGTGAGAATGTCCTGGCACCAACTTGCATAGAATAAATGAAACCATTAACTAGGACAACATTTGTATCTTTAACCTATGATAAGCTGCTTTAAAGACAAGCCCCCAGAACCAAGCAGCCTTAAGGACCCTTTTCCCTCTCTTGGCTTATGTTGAAGTGCAGGTCAGAAAAGCATTTTCCAACTCTACTGCTCTCTTGTGCTGCAAGTGCATTACAAACAAGAGGAGACATTGTAATTGCCATCACTTCTTGCTGAAAGTCACTCTCCTGATGTAGATGCAGTCCCTGACACTCTGCCTCTGGTTCTTTACTGACTAGATTGTGTCTTGGCTCTCTAAAGACAAAGATTTCTAGTAATGAAAAATGTAAATTGTCACCTGTGCTAGCAATGCAGGGAGTTTAGGATGGAATCCTGCTGTCTGAAGGGTTTCAGTCTGCGGGAAGCATACCTATGACTGTGCTGATATCGTCATCCTACTGTCTAGGTGTGATGCTTACAGGACGTGGGAATGTTCCTGTACTTGGCCTCTGAAGGATCTCTCTTCAGCCCCAGGCAGATTGATAGATGCCAATAACAAAAAGATTTCTCCATTCTCTCCCACTATGCTCCCTTAAAATGCTCTTCTGGTGATGTTACGAATAATCAAGCACAAACGAGGCTTGACCTAGGAAATTTGGGTTAGCTTCAGATGTACCTGGCTGTACGAGACAAGAGAAGCAGATGAACTGGGTCTGAATTCCTACAGAACATTTAAAATTGGGTTCTTCCTTAGAGATGTTTTGGAAAGGGAAGATAACTGATATGCAGTTATGAGTCATGATCATACCCCAGTAGAATAGGGGAGAACATTTCACACAGTGTTGAGAGCTTTAGAACTCTTTACAGTGGAAAGCCTGCATGCCTGTGCCTAGAGATACAGGCTCTGCAATTAGATGTCTTTAGGTGGAAGAGGAAGCAAGAGTACATATGGGCTGGAAGCAGTGCCCCCATCTGCAGCAAATGGCAGCAGAGATGTTGCATGAAAGAGCTGCTCTTGTGCAGTATGGTGCATATCACCTCTTGTGGTGATCACAAAGCAGTGGGAGCAGGGGGCTCAAATTGGGTTGCAGGTAATGCAGTGATAACACATCTCTTCCCTCACAGGCGGAAAACAGAAAGAAAAAGGTCAGTTAAGCATCCTTGAAGAATGGGGTTAGGAGCAGGTAGCTTCCAGCTTCTGAAAGGGAAGGCTTTGAAAATGCAGAAATATGTTCTTACATCCTATGCTGGTCTCCATCACTTGCTGTTGTGCCCAGCAGCATGAAGGGAAGGGCTGGGAGTCAGTTGGAAGGCTGCTGGGCAGGTTTCTCAATGCGTGCACCATTTTCCAGTGTTGTTTTCCACACTTACAGAATTGTTTGGGGTTTTGCAATATTGGAAAGCATTCACCAAGTAAGACAAGCTTCATTTTGCATTTAGTTCAGAGATTTAACCTCTTTAAATCTTTTCCAAGCTGGAAATCATGGTGCTTTTATGTAGCAGTGCTCTCATCTATGTGGACTGAGCCCATGTCACTGCTGTGCCCCATGTCTGGTAGCAGGGTTTGTCTTTGGGGGTACTTGAGTGATCTTTGGGTGGGAGTGATCAAAGCTTCCTAACACCAGGATACATGGTGTCTTTCTGGAGCAGGGTGTTGACATCCTATTGAAGACAATGCCACGTCCATCCTTCCCAGAGGTGCTCTCAAGCCAGTGCATCTTGCCTGTTTTGAACTGTGTTGGTGATTCAAGCTTCAGTGCTAGCACAGATGTAAGGTTGATGTTAAATACATCCTAATTATTACAACTACTACTTAGGAACATTCTTGCACTGATGAAAGCTTTACTAGCCTTTGGAAACCAAGCACATCCAGGGGAGGAAGGAAGGAAGTACCCTGTGAAAGACGTAAAAGCTAAAACTGCACGTTGGCATAATGTTTTACATGGAAAATGCCACGGAAATTGTAGCTTTTCCCTAACTCTGTGTTGTATTAATGACATTAAATAGTGCTTGTCTGGCAGCTCAAGAGATGTTCTGAACTTGTTGAGATTTGTTGATTTTTATAATGATTGGATTTGAATTCTATGATTTGAAGTGCTTCATAGCAGAATAAATACCCAATCTGTGCATAATTTAAGATTTCAAGTATGTGTTTGTAAGTGGTTTAGTGTCATCTTTTAATTCACGATGATGGTCTCTTGTAAGAAAGAGGGATTAATATTTTTAATTATTGCTTTCTATTTAGAAACATACTGTAAAGATTCTAAAGATTTCCTGCAGGGAAAGAATTATAAAGTTTGTATGTATGTGTGCATCTATTGTACTTAGGATTCATTGTGTAAGGAAAAACAAGAAAAAGGAAGAAATGATGTAGACATAATTTATCTGCTCCATCCCTCTTCCACACAGTGAAAAGATGAGACAACTAACACTCTATCCGTGCATACTTGGTCTTGAAGCAACACAGCAGCAAGGACCCAAGGGTCAGATCTCATGTAGGATGTGACTCGTTTCTGCCCACTGTGGTGCTGTGGCCTCCAGCTACAGAGTTTTGTCAAATCCTGTTACCAAATAGTTATATAATATATAATATATAAACATAAAAAGTGCTTTGAGAAAACAACATCCACACAACCTTATTCCCATGCTCTTGTGGATCCTAGCGCTCCTGTTCTTTGCAGCTTGCAAGGTTTGTAAGATCCACTGTAATACACTTTGGTTATTGTGGCAATGAGAATAACAGTAGTTGCTCTCTTGGTTTGCTTTTTGAAGTCCATTGATTCTTTATTTTGGCCTTAATTACCAGTAGTAGAAGAGGTGTTTCTTCAGGGAGCTAATTAGTCTACAAAGCCTGGTTCAGTCAGTGCTTGAGCACAGTGTTGTTGCTTAAGTCCAGCTGTAACTCAGAACCACGCAGCTGCTCTCTCACTCTCCCCCTTGATCCCCGCAGCTCCCGGGGAGATGGGGAGGAGAATCGAAAGAATGTAACTCCCACGGGCTAAGATAAGAACAGCCCAGTAACTAAGGTATAACACAAACCACTGCTGCTGCCACCAATAATAACAATGATAAGGGAAATAGCAAGGGAAGAGAATACAACCGCTCACCACCCGCCAGCTGATACCCAGCCTGACCGAGCAGTCAGGTCAAGTGTCCTGTCTCTGCTTTCTCCCGCCTTCCTCTCCTCCCTGACAGAGCATGAGGCTCAGAAAGTCCTTGGTCAGAGAAAACATTACTGAGCAGCAACTAAAAACATCGGTGTTATCAGCGCTGTTCTCAGGCCGAAAGTCAAAAACACAGCACTGCACCAGCTACTAAGGAGAAAAGGTGACTGCTACTGCTGAACCCAGGACACAAAGTTAGTTGAATGCTGCCTTAGTGAAAGAGCCAATTGCAGCTGTTTTCATTCAGAACATACGTAATTACTCACCCTTAATACTTCTCCATAGTCATGAGTTGCATTTGCTCCCGTACTTTCACCCTGTGGACTGATTTGTCCATGGGCTGCAGCATCTCCATTTCCCCGGTTTGGTTTCATATTAAGGCCATGAATTAGAGAATGGCAGCACTGCAAGTCACAACAAACAGAATTTAAAGGAAGGTGGCTGGAATTCTCTCTTTATTTTTCTCTTTTTCACTGCAATTTGACCAGCCTACTAATATTTGGAAGAGGCTGGGAAGAGAGTAAGTGACAAAGGCAGCTGATAGCAGCTTTCACCAAGCTGTGAACCAGAAGTAAGCTGTTGATATAGATCTCTTCTCTTCAGGGGTGGTCCAGGTAAATTGCAGGGAACAAGTCTGTTTTCTCAGAGGCTTTGCAATTTATCCATTTGCTTTAATCAGTGCTAATGTCAGATGTGCTTTGGTTGTGCTAAAAGCTTTTCAGCAAAACTAACTGAAAGTCCTAAGTTTTGGAAAAAGCCACAGTCTTCCTGCAATGCAATTTTTAACATTTTTCTTCTGGATTTTATTTACGCTGTTTAATAAAACAGTTAGTACTAGTGTACAGTACGTGTGCCATGAATCCAGTTTTGGTGACAATAACACAGGTATGAAATGCATGCCACATTGATTTGACATATTGAACTGATTTATGTTTTCGATTTGTTTAAACAGCTGTAATAGCTTTGACAGATGTATACTCAGATTTCAGTTCTATCCAAGGCCACTGTAAAAAGGGAACTGATTTCTGGTTTAAAACATTGATTTTTATCTGTTCTGTGCTCTCATGCCTGCATTCCACAGTGCAGACTTGCAAACATGAGTTCTTGTCACATCAACTTTACTTCCTTCTGCAAAATGGTAGAAACAGCTCATTTTCCTTTGGAAAGCCGGTTCTTGGAAGAGTTGCTGAACCTAGATGTCTTTAATTTTTAAAAGACGTCAGCAAGCTTGACAGATTATATGTGACACTATTATTGGTGTATAAAACCCCAGTGATATATTGAGTAGCTGTGAATGTGAACAGAGTAATTATTTTGTAGAGGTTATTTAAAGTAGATTAACTTGTGTAATGGGAGAGCTTTTTGAGGCTTCTTTGTGTAAAGAAGCCAGTGTACATTATTTATGTATACAAAGAAAAGATGACTATCTGTATCAGTGTTAATTTATGGGAGTATCTCTTGAGAGACCACTAACTCTGAATTTTTCTTAAAGCCGAGCCTGTGCAATGCAGTTGGGAACTGATAGAAACCATAAACCAATGCTCTTTGGGGTTTTATTGCTGCTAAGCTAGTTGTTACCAACCCTACCTTTGGCAATTACGTTCTTACTACTCCTTATTCGCAGTTCACATAGATGCAGTGTTCTTCACTTTCTAGTCATCTGTTTTATTCCCTTTTATAAGACGTCATTTCATTAGTGGAAAATGCAGCCTTAGGGTAGGTCAGTTCCCTGACCTGATTTCTCAGATATTCAGATGTGGTCCTTTGGCCTCTGTGCTTCTAGTTGCACCTAGCAACATGAGGTGGCTAGTTTCTGAGTATTCTGTGACCTTTTGGATGAAGAAAGGTGTTAAAGGGCACCTGTGAGTGATGTCTGCACTGTGGTGCAAACCCTCATTTCTCTAGGTGGGAACATTCCTGCAGTGGTTAAATCATGATCACATACTTGCCTTCTGTAATGTGGGTATGAAAGGGCAATAGCAGCCATTGCAGAGTCCTTCAAGAAGTCCCTCGTTCTTCAGACAGCCTCAGCTTGAGGCATCTGGGCCACCGTTCTTACTCAGTGGAGATTGCTCTGTCTGAGCCATTCACTCAAAGCTCATCTGAGCGTACTTAATTGTATCTCAGCTGCAGCATGGCAGCACGCAGAGCTGTCAAGAAGAGAGAAGCTGTTAGCATTATGCATGGTATTTGTTTAGAGCTGTTCATTGTGCTTGGCAGAGGCTGCCTGGGGGCTTGTGATGAGCGCAGAAATACCTATGCAGATGTATGTAATTCCTGGAAATGTTTATAACAGTATAAATGTGTAATTAGTCTTCAATTCTTTCAGCAGACATGGCAGCAAACATATCCAAGCTTGTTTGAAAATGTCAATTCATTTTTTTAAATGGATTGTTATGACCTAAGAAGACAATGTCAGTACATGTGTATATATACATATGTGTTCCCAGTGCATACATATGTTTTCAGGAAAGCATATCTAAAGAACTCCAGATGACTGATGTTATGCTCTTAAAATAAGTATCCCAGGCTAATTCTACAGACTTTTTATTGCTTTGCTGTTTTCATACATTTCTGAAGACAGTAGGTGAGACTGTCACAGCTATATAGAGAAATGACATTTATCTTCACAGTGCAGCATGACCTTATCATTCATAAGTGGCATTTCCTCTCAAGGTAATGAGCACCTTTTTATTTAGGCCAGGCAAGACCCAAATTCATTGTATCTGATTTCTACGGCCCATCAACACTTTACACATTGCTGTAATTATTGTGGATATTAGTTTCTGTTGCATTCCATTTGCTCTTTGGATTACACTTGATCTTGTTTCTGAACAGCAAAGGGGGCGAAAAGGTCACGCTGGAGTCTCCATGAATACCTGAGAACTGCCTCATAGCACAAATACAGCCACAACAGCAAATGCGCGTTTTATGCACCCTTCCTGCATGGCCTCTTCCTTAAAAAGCAAGACATTTTTGGCATGGGTCAGCCTAGGCTAGACAATTAAGCTGGTGTCACCCTGAGGCCAGCCACCTTTAGGCAAAGGGGAAGCTTTGTAGCTGTTTATCTGCTTGGTTAAGAAGAAAGGAAATTTAAGCGTGAATAAAAAGGTTAAAATAAAGAGTGTCTTCACAATTCCTACTTGCAGATCTTTACAGAGGAGAACTGTCTGTCATCTCCATGTTGCCTTACCCTGGCTCTATTGCTTGATTTAACTTTGCCTGCAGCATCAGCTCTGTGTGTACTCACCATGTCTCTCCTAATGCCCATCCACCAGCAAGCCTTTACATGCCCCTGAAACAGCACTCCCAGCCTTGAGGCATCCCATGCTGTGCGATGGAGGAGCAGTTCACTGCATCTTGTACCTGTGTGGCAGGAGCTAATAACTGAGATGATCTTAGCATATGTTCTGACTACTCTCCTTTCGTTGCCAAATGGAGATATTTTATGTTTTTATAGCATGGCTTTGCTAGTCAGGCATTCAGGTGCAGGGAAACTCCAAGGTTTCTAATGGGACCATCAAGCTGTTTCACCTTTTGCCTTGTCAGTCTGCATTTGCTGGAGCGAGGAGCGATTGGGAGTTGCTGGATTGCTTTCCTGAAATGAGATGCTGTTTGGTTCACTCAGAGAAGATAAACACTTGCATTTCAAAAATACCATCCTGTCTGGCATCTTCGTTGGCAGTCTCAGCAGAAGGGCCAAGGAACAAATGGCCCATGTCTAAGATAAAATTGCAGTGCTCCCTCTGTAGTTAATCTTTTCAGCCCAAAACTGAGAAGCACTGATGGGGCAATTTAAGGAAATACGCCCTTCTGTTCCTCCTGCTCTATTTTATAGATAAACAAAGGGCTTCAGCCCCAGATTGATTAATCCCACACTTTGCTCTCACAGTAAATCTCCTGCAAGCTTTACAATGCAAATTAAACTGGTGGTTGACAAACAGAGAATAATATCGTGCCTGTGCTGTGCAAGGATGGTTTTTTTGTGTTCCTGTCACTGCAGCTGGGTTTTTACCCCTTGCATACCCTTTCCGAACCAAGTAAGGGAAGATATTAACCGATGGAGTTTAAAAGTTTGGGTTACAGACCATATTGACAGCCTTCTCCACCTCCCTGCAGGAGGAAAGAATTTAAGTTTGAGAAAGCTGTAAATCTCTGCAGAGCTGGCATGGGATAAGCCTTCATCCCTGCAGAGGAGAAGGCTCTGAGGAGGTCCTGGGTTGTTCGCTGGCAAACTCCATGTGCTGGACAAATCTGCCATGGAGCTGCAAGGAGGGACTATGCAGGAGTAGTGAAGGATCTTAAAGCTAGTAGAAGGCCTTGGAAAGAGAAGGGAGAAGGTTATCTGGTCCAGAGGAGGCCACAAAGATGCTACAGGGGCTGGAGCACCTCTTCTCTGGAGGCAGGTTGAGATAGCTGGGCTTGTTCAGCCAGGAGAAGAGAAAGCTCAGGGAAGACCTTGTAACAATCTTTAATATCTAAAGGGGACCCACAAGAAATCTGGAGAGAGACTTTTTACAAGGGCCTGTAGTGACAGGACAAGGGAAAATGGCCTTAAACTGACAGAGGGGAGATTAGACATCAGGAAGAAATTCTTCCCTGTGAGGGTGGTGAGACACTGGCACAGGGTGCCCAGAGAAGCTGTGGCTGCCCCATCCCTGGCAGT
>WYDI02009680.1:0-118647 GCA_009867235.2 Psittacus erithacus
GCAGTGTTCAAGGCCAGGTTGGACACAGGGGCTTGGAGCAAGCTGCTCCAGTGGAAGGTGTCCCTGCCTGTGGCAGGTGGTGGAACTGGATGAGCTTTAAGGTCCCTTCCAGCCCAGCCCATTCTATGATTCTATATAATAATACAGCCAGGATGGCTTGACGTGTGATTCTCAGTGGTATTTTCATACCACAACAGTCCTAGGTAGATGCAAATATATGTTGGACAATCCCCCCAAACTTTCTTTCCTAATAAAATGTATTTCTGCTGGGAAACCATCATAAACCAGAGTACCAAAATAATAGTAGAAGTTATTGTCCAGTTTACATGTCTGGACAGACAATTCCCTTTACAATAGACTTAACCTTCCAGGTCAAGTGGATTATTTTGTGATAGCCGCCAGTTTAGATCAATTGGCAGTCTCAGTTTAAGTGGCTGGAGCAATACGGCAGGGGTGCATGTGTGATGGTAGTGATAGTGATCGAAGGAACTTTCAGATGGGGACAGAAGTGCTTTGATCGAGCCATTTGTATCAGCCAACCTGCTTCCTGCTTGTCAGGCTAAGCTCTACCTCATTGCACAACATGGGATTGCAACCTTTATCTGCTGAATGCATCTCCTAGAGGTGTAAACACCCAGAAGGTCTGCTGCTTAGTGAAGAACATCAGCACAAATGAAACACAGAGAAGTAAAACCCAACACTGGCAGTCTCTGAAATGGAGCCTCTCCAGCCTCTCATGCTTAAGCCCTGGGAAGCTGTAGGTGTCCCCACTATGTGGAAGACAGATGCTCACAGAAACATTAAACTCTGGAGCCAACTTTTCACTGAGACGTATCCAAGGCAGCAGCTTCTCTCCTGTCAAACTACCAAGGTTACTAACAAAACTTTGGGCTGCTCCTATGCTGATGTCTGAAGTGCCATAAACTAGCAACAGGCTAATAGACCCAGATGACACCACCTTCCCTTTGTGTTAAACCAATTATTAAACAGAAGTTCAAGATGGAGCAACTGTGTGTGGAAATGGGAGATTTGAATACAGCAGCATCAAATCAGTTCCACCTACTCCTTCTTGGTGAGGCATCAGGATGAAATAATACCCATTTTGGAAAATTAATTTATTGGGACAAAATTCTGTGTGCTCTGTACCCCTAAAGAAGAAAGCACAGGGAAGTCCAATCCCAGAACATGGCCAGACCCCGTTTCTGCAAACTGAAAGCCTCTGGACACTTCTTTCTAATATGAATTTATGAGTGGAGACGTCTGCCTTATATGCAAGAGCGAGATTCAGTGTAGAATGAAGTAGCATGATCTAACATTGTATCCATAAAATAGGATATTGAGTTTGATTAGGTTACAAGTCAAAGCATTTTAAAAGTTCTAATCCCATATCAGTCATTCATTTCAGCGGTATGCTTTTGCTTTTGTGCAATAATAGCAGACTGTTGTGCCAGTTATGTGCCTTGGCAAGTGTTGCAAACATACTTTGCAGGTTCCCTTGCTCTCGGAAAATGGGGTTTGGGGGACCAGCCCAAACCAGCCTGGCAATCTGTGAAAACATTCCCCAGTGCTATTCAGAGGGCTAAAAGCCCGGGGGTTTTGAGCAACTGAATGTTAGGAAGCCAACTGGATTGGAGGTTGTTTCATTTTAGATCAACAGCTGTCTTCGTTCAAACCTCTGGGTTGATTTTGCAGGTATAAACTCAGCTCTGGGTGATGCAAGAGAGACTCCTTCCCTTTGTTGGTGCCATCCCAGCCTCCCGTTACAAGGGAATAAGTAGAGCACTCACAGTTATTTGTGCCTTCTCTCCTTGTCTCTCTCTCTTACTGTCCATGTCATGTTTGCTCAATTTACTACACAACAAGTATTTCCACTTCTTACCCTGAAGGGTCAAGTGAGCTCATAAAAAAGTCTGTCTGTCTCCATGCATCACCCCTAAGAGTGCCCATCAGGCCCAAATCAGAATCTATTTTCTTTTGCCAAGTGATAGGTGATGGTGTATAAAGGAGACAGGGGTTAATCCACAGGGTTGAGAGAGTATCAGCCGCATGTTTTAACTAGTAAAGGAGCACCAATTGCTGGGAAGCCGATGAGTCAGTGAGCAAATGTCTGTGTTTGTGTATGTAGGTGTGTATGAGAGAAGAAGAGAAGCATACCCAGCCATACACAGTGCATTATTACTCAGGACCAGACTTACTGTGCTGCAAGTGGATGCAGCTCCCACTGAAATCAAGGAAAAATTATTCTGTCCTCCTGGCCAAGTGCACTTCTGTCGGGCCTTGCCTTGCCTTGTGCTGAGGATGCTTCTGGGCCTCTGTCAGGATGCATCAAGGCAAAGCTGTACAGGGAATGGGACGTTTCTGTTTTTCAAAGGATAATTTTATATATGTAACATCTGATTCTATCACAGCTGATCTTTGCCTGCTGGCCTCCCTGTGAGAACTGAAATTCTTCCCCAGCCCACTAAAATCTGCATTGGCAAAACTCCAAGAGTTTCATTTCATGACTATTTTTTGCTTTTGTTTCTTGCCAGAATGAAATTGAGACCTTTTCAACATCTCTCTGGAAAGATGTGTGCCCTGATCAATCTATAACCCACCAGCCTGAATACTGCCAGGAGATGCAGAAGCTGCAGGTTTAGGTTCCTTTACTTCTTCTTTTTTCCTCCCAAAGAATAACTACCCAGGTGGAGCTTCTAGAAGCACAACTTTGTTTAATGACACTCTCACACATACCATTATCACTCATATCATTGCTTGGTATCATCCAAACTTGTTCTGCTTGCTTTTTTGCCCTGTCCATCAGGAAACACAATACTACCCTGAGCTATTAAGGGATTTGCATGTCATCTCACTCATTTTAGGAAAGAATTTGGTTCCTTTGAATTTTTACTCTTGGGTTCAATAGATGAAGCATGGCATAAAGAACAGCTCATACGTGTAACTGTAAAGGAAACATAAATCTGTCATGGAATGTGCTTCTATGCTCCTCTTCCTTCCAGAATGTGTTCTTCAAACACTTCATAAATGTTATTGTGTGTCCTCCCAGCACACCTCTCAGTCAAGGCAGCTACTATTCTTATTTTAGAGATAGAAAATTGGGGTACAGAGGTACTATATCATTTCAGGGTCACCCAAGAAGACTTTCTTAGAATGGCAAACCAAACCCTGGCTTCCTTAGCTCCCACACCATTGTTCTTTCCCTCTGGAAACACAAGTAAATACATGTTTTAAAATGAGACATTGATAAAACACAAGAAAGTCCTTTCCCAGTACTGGTTAGCCATTGAACAGGCATCACTGTGCCCTGTAGACTTCACAAGGAGCCTGTGTGGCGGATAAGGCACAACCTGTCTCTGAGGGCAATTACCTGGGTGGCACCAGTGGGTGCTGGAAGAGGCTGAGCCCGTGGGTGGGGTGTGGTGTTCCTAGAACGTGCTGGGTGCATTGGGAAAACCAGCCATGCCCTGAGGCGGAGGTGCTCATCGAAGCTCTGTATTTCAGGGAGGTGTCAGAGACAGACTAGCAGCCTGCTCCTGCCAGAACATGTCTGGATGTGTTTCCTCCTGGGAAGGGATATAAAAGGGCAGCTGCAAGAGGTGGCTGGTTGTCAGCCGGCAACATTGTGCAAATCAGAACTTTTGGGGTTAAAAAAGGCAAATTTGCTATGAGCAGAAGGGGGTTTTCCTTGCATGATAACCTCCATCTTGCAGCCCCCTCAGCTTGAGGATATGCCTTGCATTAACCTGCAGATTGGATTTAACCCTGACTCCCAGAGATAAAATTAACTACAAAGGAACTTCAGTTTTCCTGTAAAGGCAATCTTCCCTCTCAGTTTTCCAGCCCTACCGCTGACTGCCTAATGTCACTTTGTCCTCAAAACTTTGAATGAAAAGAATAAACCATGTTCTTCTAGTTTTCATTAGTAGTAATACAGCTCTTGATTTTCTGACACTTGGCTCATGCTGGTTGAATTTAGGGGGGAACAGTGCTGGAGTCTCTGGTTCATAGTGGGGCAGAAAATTGCATGTTAGGGCTTTAAAAGCAATTCCATCATCAAGTGTATGAAACTTCCTTTGAGAAAGCTGGGGGGGCGGGTGTTAAAGAGGAAGAGAGTTTTTCTCCTCTTGCTTGTTTAGGTTTGTGAGACTTTCTTATCAACATGCATCAGACTTGTGTTTATTGAATTTCCACCGGCTGCTGAGATCTACTGTGTGGTTAACAGGAGATGCACACACGGAGTAGAGAGGGTGCCTTAGGAAAGGGGAGGTGCTTGAGGCAAGGATGTAATGATTTTCTTGTCCTTTGCATGGAAGGAATGCGCACATTGAGTGTTTGTACAGCATCCAGCACTGTGAAACCCCAGTGCGGTGAAAGCCTCCTGACTAATAGATTCAGAGTGATAAAAGTGGTTGCTATCTGCTAATGAGAGTGGTGGGAATGAAAAATGAATCCTTGGTTTCATCATTTTCCAGGAATGCAGTTCCTTCTGGCTACCCAGAGGTTCATCTACCATCCAGCTGCCATGTGGGCTGCAACTGAGCATGCAGTTAGGAGAAGAGGGGAGAAACACGGTTCTTCATCACCTTGATAGTGTGAAAACAGTATATTTGGGTACATGATATAGGTGTCTTCAGATACACCAATCTCATGGTGATACTTTCCAAAAAACACACCAATAGGGTTTTCTGTGAATGTAAAATAGGGGCAGGAAAATCAGAGCTTTCCAAGATCCGCAGAGACCAACAATAATAAAACTCTGTCAAACCTTTGACTGGAGACAGAGCCTTGCACCAGAGCTGGGAAAATAGTTCTTACTAACGCTCTGTCATGATAGCAGCCCTTCGGGAGTTTGCTCTTCTGGGTCATCTCTCAGTTGTCTTTTGATTCATTTCTGTGGCAAAATATGGCCTTGAAATTGCCAAGATTTGGGGCTATAAAATTTAATAGAAAATGATTTGTTAGAAGATTTCTCTTTTACAGGGGAGAACAAAGAAGAATCAACCAACAAAAAAGCTCCGTGGCCTCTGAAGGCGAGAGGAGAACCAAAGCCCTGGCATAAACCAAAAGGATCCACATTTAAAAAGAAAATTAAGAGCTTGAGTGTCTCAGCAATCAACTGATGCCACCCAGGTGTTCAGTGGTGTACTCAGGCTCCAGTAGAGGGTCAGTCACTGCGTGTCAGAACATCACGTAATAATTTAAATGCTGTATAAAAAAATCCCAGCAGCCGTGTAACGTGCCGGAGTGAATGACAACACCCATCTGTGTTTGAAAAACTAGGAGACAGAGCAACTTCCTGGTTCGTTTTAACTTTAAACCAAATGGGATGAAATCAGTGATATAAAGAATGCTCCTGTTATCAAATCATGTGTATACAGGAGTTCTGATTATATTTTCTCCTGTAGGCAGTTCCCACTGATTGTGATCAGGAAGAAGATGCTGGGCCGCAGATTTTCTGAGAAAGAAGCCCACAAACCCTGGTGCCTTGTCCCCAAGGCTGGTCCTCAGTATTGCCGCCTTCTTCTGTTTGCTTGGAAATGAAGGTCTATTAAAACGTCCAAGATGGACTGCGTGCTTCAACGCAGGAATGGGGCAGTAAAACGGTCTGGGCAGTGCTGAACGGAAAGGGGAAAGTACACCAATACTGAAAAGCAAGACCATGGAATTGATGAAAGGATTGGTGCTTCATGACACAGGATTTGCCCAGTAAGCCCAGACTTCATTTCCAGGCACTTTATCAAAGTGAAGGGAAGTTGCATTTGCATTGTTTAGATACGAAATCTTGCACTGGAGATACCTGTCACTGAGATTTTGACAGAAATAGCCTTCCTCTTTTTTTATTTTCTGTCTTTTTTTTTTTTTTCTGTTTAACTGAAGTCAGTTCTTAAATCTGAAAACGAAAATAAGAAGAAGCTAAGTTCAAATGGAATTCTGTGGGCAAGAAGGACTGACCACTTTGGAAATCCTTCATGCTTTCTGATTTCTTTTCTCTCCTCTGAGTGCTGAAAGATCAGCTTTGTATTTTAATAATTAAAGAGTCGCACAAATCCACAAATCTTGCAATAAGGAGATGCAAAGTCACAGTGTCACAGAACAGCTACTATTTCTTATATCAAGAGGCTGGCTTAAATTAGAAAGCCAGTAGTAGACAACTTTGTCACTGCCTTTTCGTAAATGAGCTGTGCCTCACCTCTAGTGCAACACTATTATTTCCCACATATTAGTCCACTTTTTCAGCTCAATGCATCACTACATAATAATAATATTTAGTCATTTTACAATATTTTTCTTCCCATGTTAATAGCTACAAAAGCTAAAACAGTGTTTGAGGCTAACATTTTCCGAAGAGACTTGTCATTCTGGAAGCTTACGGTTTCTGACTTGAGGGAAACTTGGACTGATTTTCTGAAGGTGTGAGCACCTACAGCCCTACGCTGACCACATTTTCCAGCCATGAACTGTCAGATGTGTTTTCTCAATTTGAAAAGATCTTGGCCTGTTTTTAAGAAACTGCTGAATATCCACACTCTGGGCTCTGCTAAAGCCTTGGAACTCCTCTCCTCTAAAAGTTGGTTTTGAAAGTCTTAGCAGTGGACTTCAACTCAAGTTGCTGAAATCTCCAACAGAAACGGCATAACTTCAGAAGTCTGATGAGAGACTGCATTTGTCTGGAGTTGGCAAATGATCCATTACTTTGTTATTTTTAGTACTTGCATCCAAGGTATTTCAATACTTCTTTTTTTCCCTAATTAGAGGAAATTTTCCCAGGACTCAACTCATCAATCCTCAGCTCCCACTTCATCTTTGTTCTGGGTGAAATATCGATATAAAAGGCCTACAATCAACCAGCCATACAATTGGACTTCCTTCTTCTCAGTTTGGTATTGCACTGGACAATGTGGGCAACATTTTTCAGGAACATCAGGAACTGTTTGCCAAACATGTCACAGGATACCTAACAAAACTCAAATGGGAAGATGCAAATAAGATCATTGTGGTTCTTGTAGAACTTGCAAATAAGATCGTTGTGGTTCCCTCAGGGAAGCCACAGTATCATATGCTCAGTTATTGCAAAATTAAAATTATTCTTCCTAGAGATATGGATGGTGTTTGGGAGAGTAACAGATTTTCAGGAAACTCTCTGTTTTTTTCATTTAAATACACTTCTTAAAGAAAAAGAGGCTGCAAAGACTCAGTTGGGTGACTCTTATCAGCACCAGTTCTGCGTTTTCTGATTTTGCAGGGAAAGGATAGTGTACTCAAACAGAAGTTCTGAAAACTCCTCCTCAGACACAGAAATCAAAATATATTTTGCTTCTTCAAAATCGAATGACAAAGCTAGAACAAAGATGTGTATTTGGAAAGTCCCAGCCTCCAGCAGCTAGATACCAAAACCTGAAGGTTTCTGAGGCCATTGGCACTCCATTTTTCTGTAAAAAAATCTAAATGAAAGCATTTTCATTTAAGAGCAATGAGCTGAAGGACACATCCTGGGTTAGTGAGATCATAGACTTCTCATCAAACCTGCAAGCTCTGCATCCTAGAATAAAACATATTTTCTGGGCAGAGCCTAATGCTTTCTTTATGGAAAAGGATATTTTAGATTACTTCCCCCTTCCACTTCTAGCTCCTCATTTCAGATATGCATACACAGGTAGCTGCTTTTACATATACTTGTAAACGACCTTTTGGGTTTTGCCTCAGTTAAGCACAACTTCTCAAACTAGAGGAAATCATTACACACTTTCCACTTTGGCTCAGCACCTGCGAAGCCTAATGATATAATCCAGGGTGAGTGGGCCATTGCAGGAGAATTTGGTGCTCAAGGAGAATGTGTTTCCTGTTCACTGACGAGGTAAAAATGGAATCACCATTCTGACTCATTCAAGTAGTAAACTCCTCTGAAGATCACATGCCTGCCGAGCCAATGTTATTTTTGGCAGCTCTTCATGGAAACCTACAGGGTTTGTTTTGCCACATCTGTTCTCTCAAGTATATTTTGCTTTAGATGAGCCTGTTCCACCTTGTGCATTTTTTTTCTTGGGGGGAATGGAGGGCTTAAGAGCGAAAGGAGCTAAATTTTAATATTGCGTTGCATTGCAAAAGCACATTTTCATAGCAGAAGAAAAGTTCTCCCCTCTGGGTCTTAAACAGTATTTCCAGCTATTGTGTATACTCCCCAACCCTTACACTGTTTCTGAGAGAAATGATTTCTTTTGCAGATGTTGAAAGGGATACACACACAAAAGACTCCAAGGACTTTTATAAATAATAAGGAGATGGGGCATACAAATGTACCACAGACAAACGGGGCAGAGAAAGGAGAGGATATTTTATATTGTGCAGAATATGTGTAGCTTTGAAAATCTGATGTAGTGAGGGTGCTGTTTTAGGGAACTAAGAAGTGTATGGCTGAGTTCAGAGGCCAGGCTGCGTTAAGCCCGCCCATTCTGTCACCCAGCAGGAATCAGAGATGCACAGTTTAGTGAGAGCCACAGGCTGACCTTCAGTGCTTCTTTGAAATATGATTTTTAGTTTTTAGCAGCAGTTGCTTTTGACTTGAATCCCAGTTGTCAGTAATGGAATGGGGTACATTTTTTTATTAGAAGGTAATTATTTGGAAGCTGCACATCAGTGCTACAGAGATGCATTCCTGTGTACCAGACAAAGCTTGCACATAGGTGTGCTTGTGAACAGACCTTTAATAATAATGACCAGAACTAATTTGATGTGCAGATTGATGCCTTCCTCTGGTGCAGTTTATATATATTTGCTTTTTTTCTCCCCTATCAATTCTCTGATTTGTATTAGAGAAGAAAGATAACTTGGGTGGTTTTTTTACTCCTTTCATTTCACAAGTACTAGCCCTATACCCCCTTGCTGGATGACTCATTCCATTTTCCTTCACATAAAACACCCTTTCAACAGTTTAGCAGTGAAAACATTAGGCCTATCTCTTGGTCACAAGGTTATTGTTTTCTTATCTCTTGGAGCAAGACTCTGGAATAGCTCCACTGACAAATTAGCAGTCGTGTTGAATGAACAATTACATCAAGGCAATATTAATCTGGGGGCCTAGCTGGAGTGGAGAAGGTGCTTGATTTCAGTATAGGAAGAGGCGCTGAGAGGAGAACCTGTGTGATCTCATTAGATAAATGCACAACACATACTGGTGGGATCTCATTAAATCTTTAACAGCTATGTGTGTTTACATCAGCTTTCCTAGAGGAATGTCTGGTACTCAAAGATAACTGGAGTTTTTCTCACTAAAAATGGGCTTTCTTATATTAAAAGCCCCCTGTGAGGTAGACATTCTTCTCTTTCTGCCTCAGTGTAGACACCTGCATAGGAAATGGGTTTACCTCCAAAACAATATTTCAAATGAATGAATGTTATTGCAAGCCTCCCACCACCTCCAGACTGAGAGGCCTCAGGAGCGTTCCCATAAAATTCTCCTGTTTTCATGGTCCTTTTGTGAAACGCTGAGGAAAGGAGAAGCTGCAGATAATCTAGCACCAACCGCTCCGGAACAGGAACGTCGGTGCCTGCCCTCTGTTTTCACAAGCTGGGATCGTCCAGGAAAACTGACACCAACAATGCTTTCCTATGTACCCTCGCAGACCAGAACTGCTGAGATTCACATGGCTGTGCTGCTGCAGAGCTCTGCTTCCTGCGTGGGTGGTGGACTTGCTGACTTACACATCAGGGAAAGCCGAGCTCACTTCCAACCCGCACATCCCGGCCCTGAGCCCAGGCCCCTCTCTTGGAGGCACCTGAGTGAAGCCTCCTGCCCCACAGGCAGTGACAGACACTGTTACTCCTGTCAGAGCTCTGGTATCATGGGTCACCTGCCAGACAGAAAGGACAGTTCCTGTTCTGCCAGGTTAGGGCTGCAAACCAAGAAGAGATAGACCCAGAGGGAGGGAGGAAAAGGAAAGGAGACAGAGATGTCTGCTCTAGGGCCAGGAACAGCTTTCAAGCAGTTGTAAGTCAACATGCATTAGTTCATTTGCTTTACCCTGACAGGGAATTAGCACAGCTACATAGGGAGTGGTTATGAGATGCCACATGGATATCCATCGCATAAATCCCTCGTGAAGGGTCTTGTGCAATGGATCTATACCTTTTGGTCATGGGCTGATTATCCTCAGGTGCTTTCCTAATACCTCCTAAATTTATCCTAAGGATACACAGCTAAGCAAAGCCCTGTCTGACGGCTCAGAGCAAACTGTACAGATACCTAGAGGCCAGACAGAAGTGAAAGCTAGGAATCAGGTTGTTGTTATCAATGTGACTAAGGCAGTCTTGGTGTGAAGGTACGTCCTTATACTCTCAATTTTTGGAGCGGCAAGACCTGGGTTGCTAGTGGGATAAGTAGAGGAAACTTCAATCTTTTTTTGTTTTCTAAACTTCAATCTTTTTTTGTTTTCTAAACTTCATTTTTATGCATCTTTGCACTCAGAAAATAATCCCTGGCTCCAAAGCTGAGTGTTTGAACCTCTGATTCCTCAGCTGCGCTTCAGACATCCAGCAACCAGCACTCAATTCTGTGAGGTTTGTTCAGAGTGTAGCCATATTTTGGGGTACAAGCCATGCTCTTTAAAAAGGAGGCCACTCCGCTGAAAATGCAAACCTCAGCAATGCCTATGAGAGAGGGCAGTGCCTATCTAATGCACTTGGTCTCTTCACCATCTATACAACTTCCTATGTCACAGGTATGTACGCCCTATAAACAGGAGCATGTTAATACCTATTTCAATACTTTGGCAGTCTGGGCTGTTTCAGTTCTACTTCTTTCCTTAACCTCAAAATGAGATTAGAGCCAGACTCATGTCAAGTGTCCCACAGCTAACCTCTAAACTAATTTTTTATTGCCTTGAAGAGAAGGATTGAGAAAAATATTTATAGGCCCTGGAAGAATAGTAAAAGTTTGCAAGCATTTAGGGCTTTTACTCAATAAACCTTTATGTGCCCTTCATGCACCCAGTCAGCTCTGAGGAAAAGTAAAAAATAAGAAATTATAAAAAGCACAGGGAAATCCTGCTCTGACAGTAAGTTGAAAATCTCATAAATTCCAGAGAAAACCAATACTTACATGTTGTAGGAACCCATCTGTAGTCAGCCTGTTGTACAAGCTCAGAAGCAGAGAGAAGAATTAGGATGGTTCAGGCTTCTCTTCAGACTTCTCACCTCTTCCTATTTAGGTCAAAACTCCTTCAAATCTTTTTACACTGTTTTATTTAATCTGTGACCAGCTTCTCAGTGATTCACCTTGTTTTTATTCCTTTTATTGTTTTGTGTCAATTGACAAATTTGCTCCTTATATCTGCAGTTCCTGAGTGATTGTATCACCTCCTTCTCCACCTCCTGAGTACCTACATTCCACTCTTCCTATCTTCTTTCCTGTGCTTCTTCATCTTCCACAATGCTCACTATTCTCTCTCACAGACTATGACTTCAAAAAACACTTCTAAGGAAACCTCCGTGAGCATTACCTTATGGCTTGGTGTGTTTTCAGTGCTTATTCTTAACCCTGTTTTGGGGTTTTCTGTCCATTGTGGCTGCAAGGACTTTCTCATCTTTTTGATTGCAGAATGCTAAGCCTATCTGACTTGCAGATAAATATCAAGGATTCTCATGGGTCTCAGTGCAAAGAATGGACGAACACTTTTCTTCGCTGTCTCAGCAATTACTACTTTCCTTCCACTTTTCCACTTTTCAGATTACTCCATCCTCATAGCTCAGTTTATTGGCTTCTTCAGCCCATGGCCCCTTGAGCTCATACTGTAATCACATTACCAGCTCACTGAAGAGCACTGCTCATATATATAGCATGGCTTTTGTTAATTACAACAAAACTAAAACTAAAAATCTTTGTAGCTTCTTTGTTAGCTAAGGCACTGATTTCCCATGAAGAATAATGAGTAACACAAGCAAGAAACTAAAAAATCCCTAAGATGGCAAAAAAAAAATCCCTTCATAGGTATTACTGGGATTTTGTTGTGCTTTTGTTTGGAGGTTGAGACAGACCATGAGACTACACTTTGCTGATATTTATATAAAACATTGCCAAAGTCCAGACTAATCTGGGCAGGTGAGACAAAGTACAGAGGAAAGGAAAAATCAATGTCTCACATTGGGAAATAAAGCTGAAAAGCTGAGAGATGCAGTGTCTCACAGAGCAGATCTCAAGGCAGAACTAAGAACCTAACACAGGCTGATATTAGTTGATCCTTTTGGTATAATTCATGCAAAAATCTAATTCATCAAGTGCATATAAAATATTCAATAGCTTGAGAATCTCCACTCTGCAGTGCCGGCTGTGGAGATGTTGACCTGTCAATAAATCTTCTGGACAGGCTGCCCCAGACCTTGCTCTTGTGTTGAAAGTCAGCTTTCATAATAGCATGCCTTTTCTAGCATGGCAATGTTTGAGACAATCATACTCACAATGCCTTCTCTTTAAAACTGGTTTAGCTCCAAATTGAAGGACAGCACAATACACGTTTCAGAGGCCAAGAAAAGAGTATGCAGGAGAGGCTGGGTAGAGCAGCCACAAGTCCATCTCTTACAGCTCTTCAGTGCACAATGTATTTCTGCAGTTTCACTGGCTATGGTTGTCTGATCCAGTTACAGACTCAAATATGATCTGATTCCTGGAGGATACTTCTTTCTCTTTTCCTTACTAATTTCTCTACTCAGCTTTATACTTATTTGTCATTTGCAGTAAATACACTGAGTTTACATTTCTATGTCTTTGCAAATACATGTCCAGAAGGTTGTGTTAGCTTACTGTGGAACTAATGTGAATTGGGCTGGGGGCCTGGGGAGGGAGCAAAGGTCAGGCAGTGACTTGGGACCCTGCCACACTGAAGGAATGTTTGTAACATGAGGTTTCCTGGCCTGGTGGCAAAGGTAGGTTTATTGCAAGGGGGTTTATATGCAATTTGGTCTGCGCAATCTGCATCCTCCTCTGATGCAGAAAAGGGGGGAGAGTTAAGGCAAAACTCCAGAAAGGGCAGAGCTGCAGTGGAGAATCCTGTCTGTGCTCTGCCGCTCTACACTGTGTGGTTAAGTGGCTGAGGGAAAAAACTTGGAAGAGTCCTCATCTTTTTCAATTAGTTGTGATGGAAGAGTTACTATAAAGCTGAATTAAAATTAAAAGTAATAACTATGACTTGGCCTACTCCAACAGGAAAACAGGAGCTCATTTCTGACAGGAAAGACAATGCATCACAGGACCTACCTACCCAGGGATGGGGCAATTCTCCATCATTTTCTATCCTTTGTGTTGAAAAAAAGAAACAAAACAGTGTTTCTGGGCCTAGAAAAGCATATGTTAAAAGCCAACAAAGCCACGGCTTGCTCCAGATGCCTAAACAAAGTGAGGAGATTGCTGGAGGTCCACAGAAGCAATGAGCTGTTCCCTTTCCAAAGTCTTACCATGAGCAATAACAAACACATGGAGGATAGCAATAGGCCCTGTTTCAAGAGGCATTTGAGCTCTTGAGGGTATTTCCAGGCACTTCAAACCCACAAGTTTCCTACCATGGGGAAATGTACAGACTTTCGCAAAAGTGAGGGTTGCTCAGTATGATTCCTCCTTCTCAACACTCTGTGAGGCCATTTTCCACCCAGGTGACACTAAACAATGAAACGGTAGCAGAGAAAAAAACACAAAGGGAAAACGAGGGCGAACAAAGGGAAAAAGCAGCAAGTGAATTGGAAGCAGAAATACGAACAGAGACAAGGAGATTGGGGAAAGTTGTGTCTCTCCTGCTTGCTTCTTCCAGACAGAGCAAAGTGATGTCTGAAAAATGATGAATCAGGGACCACAGGCAAGGACAGGAGCAACAAGGCTCAATTGTGTGACCTCAGGCACAGATGGGAAAGTAGAACAGAGAGAGGGAAAGCAGGGAAAACTGTCAGATTTCTGTGGGCATTACCATGCTGTGTGTGCTCTTCATAAAACATTTATTGCAGAGGATGCCTCGCTCTTTTGATTTGGGATTCAGAACCTCAACCAGATTTAGACCAAGCATTTTCTTTCTCTCTTTTTCTTTGTCCTCCCTCTAATTTTAATATAAATTAGGAAGAAATGTACTTCCCCCCTTCCCCATTAGCCTACAAAAAGCAGATAAAGAACTGTACCAAGCAAATTCTGGTTCCTACAATTTGGGTTTCTCCCTGATTTCAGCAGCTTAATTCGAACAGCGATTAAAAAGTAAACGAATCCTTTGCTCATCACAGCAGCATTAACATGTGAGAATGAAGAAGCGCTTATTTATCTTGGCAAAAGCCAGAGCTGGGATAAATGATTCCAGCTGAAGATAGAATTATGTCTCTTGACTCCCAGCTAAATTTGGGGCCAAATACGTACTCCCTTTACTGCAGTAAATGTCACTTTCCTGATCTTAACACATCAGTTCCAGCGTATATTGATGCAATCCACTGCAACAACAGAATCATTACCACTGTAATATTGCTCCCATAAAGAGGTGGATAGAGGCCCGATTGACTGCATTGGACAACAGTTACCTCAAATCAAATTCTCTCTTTCTGTACAGTGGTGTAAATGGGGAGTATCTTCATCAGAGATCGATGGAATCACAGCAGAGGCAGTAAGGGAGGAGGGGTGTGATAAGCAGAGGGATTGTGCTCATTTTCCATTTTTGCCCAGGGAAGCACGAAGCACTTCTGCTGCTCCCCAGTAACTGTGCTCAAGGAAAAGCATCAACGCACCCAGCAATTATAAGCCTAAAAACATAATGAGTGGCCAGACAGCCCTAATAAAAGTAGCTGGGGCTCTTATCCCCGTGCATGGTGTGTCTTGCCTGAAGCATGGAGCGTTTGGCCAAGTCCCAGAGGCAGTCAAGTGAAAGGGTCTCACCTGCTACCTGCAATCAATCCTTGCCTACAGTGTCAAGCCACCCTCACTGGGGTCATTTGGCAAGGCTGAGCCATTGCTCTGTGTTTGTCAGGGGGGATCGGTTCAGTGCTTCCTGTAAGGGTCAGTGGCAAAGGCTGGCAGTAATTTTCAGCTAGGTATGTGGAAGGGGGGATGGAGCCTGAGGCACTACTGGCTTCAATAAATACTTAAGGAATTTAACAACCCAGTGCAGCCCCCGTGTCAGTGGATGATGATGATGTGATAGAGCTCACGCTCGGTATTGCAGAGCTCTGTCATTAAACATCTCTGCTGCAGGGAGAGGGCAATGTGATACACAAACGGTGTGCCCCAGCCATCAGGCTTCTTCAGGTGATCGGGATCAGCACCCACTAACACCATCAGTGTCCCTGGTATACAACACTGAGCTGACTCATGGCAATGGGAAAAAGAGGCTGATGGTAATGTTCTGGCCAAAATTGCACCACATCACAATACAGGCATAACTCATGCTGGATAATTTCTTAAATATAGTACAATCATGCAATATGCCTATGTCTACAGGGTAAATAAGGGCTCCTTTGTATCTTTTTGAACCCAGGAATTAGATTATTTTATTTTTATGTACCCTTAAAGGGCTAGAGATTTCAATAGGTGTTTCCATTTTGCAGAAGGAAGGCACAATAAATGCAAGAAGAAAAGGAGATTTTCTGGGCATTGAGCCAAACCAAGACACAGGTCACCCAGCTCCTATAATCTTCTGTGCCATAGACTCCCCATCTGCCTTCTGGCAAGTCATTTATTCTACCCTCATCCTTTGTGCTGCAGCTGTAAGTGGGAATAATAACAGATCTTTACATCATAGGGCAAATGTGAGGATAAGGATGATGGTATCAGTGCAACTATTGCATAATGTGTTGGTGGGCTAGAGGGATTACTGTCCCTAAGCACTCTCTGTGAGCCGCACAGCCTTCTGAATGATCATCTGTCTGGTTATTTGTACCTTGTAAAGACTTAAGCTGAAACTTCAGCTTTATCTGTCACAGGTTTTACATGCACCGAGACATTCTGCGCAGTGATGGGATTGCAGCAAGTTACAATTCTCCACTGAAAGCAAGAGATCATCCCTGCAGGAGATGATGTGGCTCAGCAAAATTAAATGATGTGTTTCTCAAGCAGAGAAGTAAAGAGGGATAGGCTGAAGTGAGCAAAGAAACCTCGTGTACCAGCATCAGCTGCTTCTGATGAGCTTTCTGCTGCGTTAGATCTGCCAGCAGAGCTGGTTGTGAGAAGGCATTTGAACTTTTAGTTCAGATGGGTCAGGTTAACAACAATCTCTGATCTCAGTAGCATGAGCAAGGGCAGTTTAGACTGAAATGGTCATGGGAGTAAAACATGAGCAGGTCGGTGAGCAGACAATACCGTTGCTGGTAACAACTGCTAGTCTGAGCTGGGAATTTCTAGGAAGAAAAGTGGAAGTTCTTCTAGGAGCTTTCACCAAGGTTTCTGAGGTGCACATCTGCCCTTAGACACAGCACTGCTGAATGGGCCTTCTCCCTATAGACAAGTTGTAGCAGTCATGAATCCCCACATCTTGTAGATCAAAGCAAGAAGAAAGAATTAGAACATAGGTTGTTCCTTGGTAAGTGATGTGTCTTAGAGATGATACGAGCCAGTGTGGCATCCAAGCTGATGAGGCCAGAAGCAATGGTAAATTGCAAAGAATTTTTGGCTTGTCTATATTAATTTACTAAATGAAGCTAAACCTATTTAAACAAGGCTTAAACCATTTTAAGTGTGTTGAGTTGGCACCAAAGTAACTTGATCCACTTTACATTGATTTAATTGCACCACTGTGATTTATAGACCGTGCTGTTGTCTCTTACAGCTTTAGCTTCTCCTTTGAATTGGCTTCATAAGGGAAGAGGTCTCCAAAATATTTGTTTTTAATGTGAATTTGGAATGCATTTAATTATGGATGCCATGGGAGTGGGCAGCCAGCATCCCCCCAGGCATCCCACAATGTGTAGATTAGATTCTTAATGCTACATTGAGAATCCTTCCATCCACTCTTCACAGTGCTGATAGCATCACCTCAAAAATACCCAATCTGAACCCAAAAGGGAAGAAGAAATGGAATTTGCACATGGCTCAGGAGATTCAATAATTCACGATATTTCATTAGACAACATCTCCATTAGGAGCCTGACATTTATATTCATGGTTGAGCAGAGGGATAACTTATGAGTTATCTCTTCTGTCTTTGTGAGTGAAGATTAATGTCATAAATGTTCAGCAATCATGTATCATATATATATATACACACTTACACACACTCACACACACTCAACATGCATTATTTTTATCTTCCATGATATTCAGGAGTGGAAGCACTTGAGACAACAATTTAGGGGAAAAGCAGTTCCTGAATGTTGTCAGACTGTGCACAAACCAGGGGAAAAAATGTGTCATCAGTTAAACAATCTAAACAACAGGAATATATCCAGCCAGGGAGAGTGGTCTGTGTTGAAGCTGTCGTACACTTGCACTATTTAGCATGCTATGTATAACCCTAGAGGTCTGTCCAAAATGGTGAGCCTATTCGTTGTGCAATATGAGAAGGAGAGGCCACTGCCACCATCCTGCTCTCAGAGGATGGAGCCCAGTAGCACCCAAAGCCCATTCTTGCATAACTTAAAGAAGTTTGACTGGATTTCCCTAAGAAAGCGATTGCAGCTGCTGACTGCCATGGCTTAGTCACTGCACTGTGCTTTACCCCCTTACCTCCTCCTGTGCCAAAAGCCTGTGGTAAAGAACAGGAAATACCAATTTGTGCCATCCGGGGATTTCCTTAAGACAGCTTTCTGGCTGCTTCAGGTGAGAGCAGCTGAGCTCACAACAGAGCTTGCACAGTCCAGGAGTTGTTTTTAGTGCAGATCTATTATGAGCATTGTATAAAGAAAGTGCGCAATAAACACAATTTATTACATGGCTCTCAAATTCATTACTGAGCTCTCACCTACAAGCCTACAGATTTATAGACCATAGGATCCTTGGCCAAAAGGTGCAATGTAAGTACAAATAGTTATGGCTGTTGGAAAGATCCTCTTGGGTTATCCAGTCCAGCCACATGCATTCCCGCAAATGCATAATCAGGTTCAATGATTTGATACAAAAAAATCACTGCCTTGTATTGTCTAAAATGACTGATGTCTCTTGAATTATCTTCTTGACTGTGCTTTTCATCTTAATTAAATAGGCTGGCTGGACCTTGCCAAGAAGTAGAACAGGCCAGATTTTTATTATTATGGCTACTAGCATCTATTCCAACAGAAGTGAGCCCAGTAAAACCCTCTCATATAACCAAAAACACAGCCTGCTACGGGATCTGACTGCATATCTAATGATCTAAAAGCTCTCAACCCTCTTTTCATCTGTTCCCTGTCATCCCCACACCCAGCTTACACAAAAAAGCTAATTTTAAGTAGTTTAGACAGATTTTAATTTCATTTGCTGAACTGCACAGACATTCCTTTGAAGTATTTGAGATGACAAAGACCAGAAAACACATATAAAAATACTGAGATTCAAGCTCTATTTTTGCTGTAATTTGTTGCTGAGGCAAAACAATACAAAAATCCAGAGGTTAAGACAGTATCTGAGAAAGAACAAGAGCTCAAATCCAGGCAGTTCATGTTCAGCTAGTAACAATCCGACTCCAAAATGCATTCTGGGTTTGCTTGACTCACTGCAGTGTGATGCAGAAAAGCCCTGGCTCTGCCTGCGGGAAGGAGTCTGCCCATTTTGCTGCAGCATTTTGCCCAAGCTATTTATTTCCAGCGTGGGTCATTCATATTGTCTCCCATGCCCTGCTTGGATCTCCCAGCCCCTGTCCCAGTGATGTACCCTGGCAGATCCGCCTACCAGGCTGGCATATCAGGCCCATTTGATGCACCATTTCTCGATAGAAGGACTGTGTTTTAAAGAGCTTTAAGAGACACAAAATTAAGACATGTGCCCACAAGCTGTCGTTCTGCATATTTAATTGATTATTTTAAGGAACGCACATTTACTCTGCAGCTGAACACAGAAATACCACATTTTATCATCCTCCTTTAACAACAATGCCCTATCACTGTTCATTGTTCTCTCTGGAGAAATTTCTAATCCCATTTGCTCACACAGGCTTGTGTGAGTGGGAGACACCACTGCTCAAATCCCTCCTGCAGCAGGGTCCAGAGGCTGTGAACAGCTTTTCTGCACGAAATTAATTGAGCTCCAAGGGTCATGAGGTTACGAGTAGGCTCATTATGACAAATGATTTCTGTCTGAGGAGGAAGACCTTTGGGGTCAGTTCAGGATTCTGCCTAAATTTTGTAATTATGCCTGCCTCAGGCCTTAAACAAACTAAGCGTCCCTTAACATGTGGAGGGAGGCAGCCTGGAGATTAAGGAACAAGCAGAAACAGCCTGGCTTAGTCTAGCAGGACAGATTTTTAGCTGAATCTTGTAAATAAATACCCTGACAAGCTCAACAGAGCTGGAGACAGGCTTAGAGCCTGACAGGGAAAGATCTGGAGTCTCAAGGAACTCTTTATCCCTGCTATGATTACAAGATGTCCAGCTGGGAAAAGCTCATCATAATTCCTACTCTGCCTGCGATGGAGATGATTTGCTTTGCCAAACCCAAAAAGGATAATATGCTGCAAAACATGCAACTTGATTGTACGTAGAGCTGCGTTAGTAACTTCAGGGCTCAGCTGGTGACTCATATCTCCGGCTGGGTGGAGGAATCATGTGCCAGAAAACCAGGCCAGGTTCTAACATCGAACGAAGTGACTTACTTCAGTCTTCATACGGTGCTTTTCCTTCACAGGAGGGCAAAGAAGTGGGTACAGCGCCTTGCTCTGGTCTCTGCAGGAGATCCCAACTGCTGCTTCAGCAGGGGAGGGATAGGAAAACCCCTGGGCTGGGGCTCACCTCCCCTAGCTTCACTGTCCGCAGGTTATTTGAAGTTATTCACCTATGCAAACTGAAAAGAGGAGGGGTTAACAGTTCCAAAGCATGATTCATCCTGTCCTGAAATAGACGAGAAGAATCCACCTTGGACAATACTTCTCCAGAGAAAGTCTAAACTTCCTGAAGCTTGGAGGAGGATCTTTGAGTACACCCCAAACCCTGGAGAGTCAGAGCCCAAGCTGTCCAGCCTCAGGCAACACTGGTGGGACTCCTGGGTGTGCCCAAGGATACCATCAAGATGTCATACCAAAGAGCTTTCCAGTTATTTTACATTACTCTTCCCTGCAAAAGCTGTCTGTACGCAACTCCCTGAGCCCAGAAGGGGATGCAGAACATTTCCTAGTGCTGCTGGCCAGATGGACACTAGTGGGTGGAGAAGTAACCAATAGAAAGAAAAATGCTTTCCTGAAAGTCCCCATTAGACTACATTACCTGGTGGCTCATGGCCACATGAAATATCATTTCATTAGTCTAATTAAAGTGTATATGTATGCACATAACATATTACTACGTTTTTAAGTATCTGTGCAAAATATTTCATGAAGTGAGCAGCAAATATCTAATTTTGTTTGAAAACATTCACTTTGAAACCATTATTGGCACTGGAAGCTGAGCTTAATTATTAGGATTAAAATCTGAATTTCTAGGACTTTTACCATTCATATTCTTTTTTCCCATGGTAGATTTAAGTTGGATATTTGTATAATTCAAAGTTTGGGATGAAAAATAAATTGACATTCAGGTATTTCCTTCAATATTTTTTGGAAAATAAGGTTAGTCATTCCTCTCAAATCAAGCTCCCTATTATGATTTGCAGCATTTAATTCATCGATTTTGTTTTATAACACATTTTCTTCTAAACCAGAGGAATATAGGATTGCTTGAATATAATTTAATTACTCATGTAAATTAAAGAAACAGAATAAAAATTACATATTCAGAAAAAACGGTCTTTCTTATAACTGTATACTTACAAAAGCAGAGTGCTTTTTATTTCATCATTTTTCATTGGGTTTTTATGCTTTATTGCACTCTGATCACCATGGATACTTGAAACAACCTACAAACAGATTTGCGGCTGTTTTCAGATATGTCTACAATTGTGTTTGTGTGCCTGTGTGAAATTTTTTTGCAGTGATTGCATGATTTCACTCTGATCTGAAATGGCAGTATAATATAAGAAGGGGCTTTAAATCACATTTTTAATTCAGTTTTTATAAACTTGGATAATATTAATGATAAAACAAGATGAAAATATTAAATTTATTTTTACCAGTGCAATTGTGAGTCTATTTCCCAAAATATTTTTCTTAAAAAGTCTTATGGTTGACTTTTATTAAGCTTTTGGTTTTTTTCTATTTTAAGGTTATTTTAGATGCTTCCTCGAATCTGAGAATCAACTTTTCAATCTCATCTTTGAAGCTGTCAGAGAAAAAGTCAACTCCCTACACGCAGTGAAATAACAACTGTTAAGTAATGCTGGCCAGAGTAACCTAGAGAAATGCTCTGCAAATATGCCTAGGACTTTTTCCATGAATAAAAATGATCTCAGCTGGTTTTGGGTTTCTCAGAGAATGCAGTTAATAATGTGTGATGATCCTATTTATAGTGTCTTCCCTGTGCAGATCCATACAACGGTATCCAAAGAGGCTGGCCTTATCTTTGTTTTGAATTTCAAAAGCAGTTCAGAAACTTAGGTTAGGTATACAGCCCAAGAGGGGGTACTCAGAACAGGATTCAGCCTACTTTCCTCCAAGATAGCCAATGAGGAGATAGATTGAAAACACAAGGCACCAGGCAAGAGGCGAGCATGTCCTCCAGCACAGCCTGGGGATGATGCTCATTCTGTCTCTGAGTAGTCTCCCTGTGATCTTTGGCAATTACCTTTGGCCAGATTTTTAGAACTGGGCACATGCAATTGCATGTTTCATTTGCCCATATAATTACTGTAATTGTGACTACATTTGTGGTAATCATACATGCAAATAATCAATTAGACATCCTGGAAGAGGGCGCTTCCTCTGCTGTGCCCCAAACAGCATTTTCAGCTATACCTTGCTGGCTGAGCACCTGAAGTAAAATCTCCTTAGTCAATGCAGCATTGTGCAGTACATGCTATCTTTCTCTGGCACAGAATTAGACTATACAACCTAATCAGTCATTTTCCTTCAATCCCCCAAAACAGTTTCTTTTGGAGACAGCAATACAGATAGCAATTGGCAAATAGTTAGTGATGTGCCAACACTTGAAGCAAGAAAACAAACAAAAAACACCAATGAAGCTGTTAAGGCAGGAAAATCTATTAAGAACTCAAGGGAGAAGTTGCTTCCCTGATTACATACAATATGTACTATGTACTTTTAGTGTACCCAGCAATGGTAATGCAACTGCCCTGAGGATTGCGCTGTGACCCCTGGCCCGCAGCCAGACCTGTCACATCGAAAGTGCTCTTCTACCCTGAAAAGTGTCTCAGTAAAAAGCAGCATCATTTGGTTTCATGTTTATGGTCTTTTAATGATCCAATATCAGACGTGTTCAGCTTACAAGAGAAACCAGCTCTGGGACAGAAGTTTGGTTTTCCTCTGCCCTGACTGTTAATCCTGTGAGATAGAAATGGTGATGGAAACACCCAGTGATGATGCTGGAGAGAGGGGTCATGCTCCTGCCTAAGCTGTTATCACGTCAACAGGGTTAGCAAGAGATAAAATAGTAAGTATTAATTTTTAGGCATGAAAGTATAATGAAATAAACTGCTACTGGATTCCATAGGATGATTTAAAGACCTCATATGATGGCACACTTGAATTCTATATATAGGCTATTAGATTAATAATAGCACCCTATTGATCCCGAGCTTTCTCCAAACCCAAAGTCAATACATACAAGAGCTCTCATTGACTTCCTCTAGCTTTGGATCATTTCTTTTTGTCTTAGCTGAGGAGTTTACCAGAGGGAGGAAAAGAACAGTAGGAAATAATTGTACCTTGAGGGACAGGGAAGTTGAAACCTTGGTCTCCTGTGATTTGTTCTGCTGATAGACTTTGAGCAGAGCTGGGCAGAAGTTTGCGTTATTTTTGTCAGGGGTGATTTTTATTAGATAATGCTATCTTAATTAAAAAGGCCTTTTTTTGAGGAGATGAAAGAGTGAAAGTCCACTATGAAAATCAGGAAAATAACATGTTATTTTTTGAAGCACAATGGCTTGGCTTTTTCATTCCATTGAAGCTCATGTTTTGACATGGAGAAACAGTAAGACGTAGAAAGGCTGAAAAATCTCACCCAAATCAACTCAAGGGTATCAGTGTTTCAACTAAGCCTGAAAGTTCCTCTGCGAAATACAATTTTGCAAAATTACAGAAGAAATAACCTGAGTAATTCAGAAACTATTGAGGTAAATATGGGAAAACACGTTTTTAACATGCTCATTGGTGACTGTGTAAGTTGCTGTTCATTCTGCACACTGCATCAGGATGCATTTTACTAAACTTCTCTGTTTTAAGATACTCATTGGAATGTGGATCATCATTTACTATTTACTATTTACTATCACTTTTCAGCTATACTGAAAAGTGAGTTCTTGCCCCAGAGTACTGAGAATTAACGAAACAAGTCAAATGATATTGTCAGAAAAGAAGGAAATAAAATGGTAAGCAAAAAAATAAAAATAAGGATTTAGAAGATCAACTAAACCCTTTATATAACAAGCACAATAAGCAGCAATGTTGCTTCACTCTGTTGCTCCAAAGAGCCTTGTGGGAAAAGGGACATGAGAAGGAGTAGAGGTTAATTACAGAACCCTAAATTCAAGGATGGGGCCACCTTTTTTCTCTGTGCTAGGTACAGGGGACAAGGAGCTCCTGGACATTGAAGAAAAAGGAGAAGCTACTGCTGGAGCCCCAGTTCCCCAGGGGAATGCACAGATTGAGGAAATCTGCAATCCCTGCTCCTAGGAGCCCTCTCCTCAGCACCAGTGTCTCCTGCAGTCACCTCTGCCTTGTCCCACTGACCGCTCTTGCTTCATGTGCTGTTTTGAGGAGTCAGACAAAAGAAGGGTGGTTACAAAAAAATCTCCTGTATTGGCTTTCAATCACTTACTATCAGAGAAAAACAAAAGCAGAACTTGATCTTTTGTTGTTGTTTTGGGTTTTTTCTTTCCCCTCCTTTTGAAAAAGGGATTCCTCATCTTTATGGCTCCTTTATATTCTAACTGCCCCAGCTGGAAACCTTCTAGGCCTTTTAAAAACAGGATTAAAAACACAGTTTTCTGCATTAGCACAGCTCAAAAGGATAACCTCAGCTCTTTTCTCTGCCAGCCAGCTTTTTAATCCTGAATCACATGTCACTTCAAATTATGAATATGATTTTCATGTCCCCCTCGGGCCTAAATTTCACCCAAGTAAATCCTCTCATTCAGCAGCCGGAGAAACGTGTCAAAAGCAGTGATCTTCAAGCACTGAGAGTGCTCTGGGAGAGATCAAACTGTCCCAGCCTGAACTCTCTGAGTGCCAAGCATCTTTTCCCCTCCTGCTTATTGTTGTTGACACCCTGCATCCCCTCTTCCTTTCCCTCCAGTCTGAAATCCTGGGATGGCAAAAGAGGAAAAAATAAGTCCCTTCTTAATTCTAAATATTGCTGGGATTGATGCTTTCTGCCTTGTGGGGGCAGAGGGAGAACAAAGACACACGTGTGAACTGGTTATGGGTAAGGAGAAATTAAACCACCTGATAAAGCTCTGCTTCCTTTCATCTCGTGGTAGAGCTCTTTGCTGATTTGATCAGCAGTCAGACGAGCAAACTGGCTAAACAGCCCCAATATCCAGGCCAGCCGGGTCGGTATGCTGGTGTCAAGCTCCATCTGAAGAAGGAAGTCCTTCCTCACCTGGATTTCTCTGTGCTGTACAGATCCTGCTTTCCAGAGTGTCTTGCAAATGAGCTAACTTATAACATCCTCATCAGATAACACGTGGATTTCCAGGCCTGGTCTGAGAATAAGCAGGTTATGTCTTGTACAAGTTACTGAAAGCCTGAGGATCAAGCCTGGAATCAGAGCTCTAGAAATCTACTCATTGGGTTTTGGAGATATTTGTTATTAGGTCAAATATGTCCTCAAAGAGACCTTCCCATTTCAGATGAGCAAGTCTTGTTTTTTCATTCTCTTTAGGGACCCTAATGAGCTCAAAGGACTGTGATGAACTTTCCTTCTCTACCTTTTCCCCTAGTATAGTTTCTACTTCTCCAAAAAGAATGTAATGTTTAGGTATTTTCTCCTTTCCCAATATGACTGTGGCCATTGCCTTTGCTTACTGTGAGGATAGATCCTACATGACAACTCAAGGCAGATGCCAAGGCTTTGGTCAATTTTTCCTAATGGGAGCAGTGAAGCATATTGAGACTGTACCAGTAAGGGCCATCTCCATCATAGCAAGATGACTAGCAAAGATGGTCCTCATTCAGTCCTTTCAAATCAAGGAACAGATCTGGGTTTTGAAAGAGCTTTGGGAATAGAAATAATAACTTTGCTGAGGTCTTCTCAGAATCTGAGTTCAACCTTTTCCGCAGAGAGTGTAGTCACATTTCTGGTTTGAGGTCGTCTCCTCTGAGCACACTTTTCCATGGGTTCTCTAGACTTTGTCAGGAAGGGCGTTTTTTTGCCATTTTGGATTTTAATTGTCCTAGGAGTTCTCCTTCTTTACAGGGAAAGAAGGTAAAGGTGGACCCAAGACACCATAGAAGGTAAAAAGCTCCTGAAACTACAGCAGGCTGAGTCCCCACAGCTGCACCACATGGCTGTGCATCACATAGTGTGGCCATTTCCCATTTAAAAATCAGTCAGAAAAATGTTTTCCTCCTGCAGAAAAGCAAACACAAATGTGGAAGGGCCTAAAAGGGCATGTTTATCACTCGCTTACCTTCCCACGGTGAAGAAGCCACAGCAGTTATTACAGAAACCTCACCTTTCAAAACATTCCCATGGCCATGACCATGCTACTGCTGAATAAACGTATATCCTGGAAGGATTTCTCATTTGCTGGAAGACAAACTCTGATCCAGACATTGCATGTTGCTTTTTGAAGTTGTAGCAGCAAAACAGAAACGTCGTGGTTTGCCAAGAGAGGTGGGCAGGAAACTTTTTCCAATCCACAAGCAATCCTCAATTTAGAGTTTTCCTATCCTAACACTGAGTGAAAGACGAAAATCTGAAACTCAGAAGGATTCAGATTGTATTAACCAAATAATTTTTCTGAACTTTTCTTTTTTATATTTTGGTGTATAAATTTTAAATATTTTTATGTTGTTTCAAAATGTTTGCTTTTGAAGTATAAATCGCAGTAAATTTGAAAGCAAAAATATTCCTCTTCAATTCCCTTCCTCCTGCAGTAAGACATTCAGATTAATCACTTGTGATTTCCATCAACTGGTATTTTTCAATTTAAAATAATTGCCAGAAAATCCCAATCAGTATTCAAGACCATGTTAATGACTGCCTGGCTACAGCATAGGGGTGGTAATAGTTTAGTGACTGCTGAGCTGCATGCACAGTCTTTAATCCCTTAAGTAGTGCTTTGAGGCTTCCAGTAGCTAATATATGTCCACCACCATAGCAAGGAATAAAATAAATATCGCTTGCTTTATCCCTTGATGTTTAATACTACAAAAGCTTGTAAAACTGAATTTTCAGAGTGGTGATTTTTTTTTTTCCTCTTCCATCACTGGATGATAAATTTATTTCTCTTTGCTCTTGGCACCAAACTTTGTGAACATCTCTAAAAGAAACAATGAAACCTCACTCATGGTATCTTAAATCAATACTCCTAACATTTTGCTCTCCATTGCCAATGCACCTCATATAATCACCCACTGCTCTGCCTGAGTGGTGGTTCATGGCCATATTGCACTGGTGGAAGTGACTAAACCAGCTGCAGAGCAATAGAGAATCAAAGCTTGACCTCCTCCCTTAGATGCCAATCTGAGCATCAGCCTTAAGAAATACATGTTGTGGTGGCCCCAGATTAAGAAGGACATGGAGCTGTTGGAGCAAGTCCAGAGGAGGCCACGAGGATAATCAGGGGATGGGACACCTTCTGTATGGAGAAAGGCTGAGAACATTGGGGCTGTTGAGGCTGGAGAAGAGAAGCTGCTTGGAGACATCAGAGCAGCTTCCAATGTCTGAAGGGGATTACAAGGATGCTGGGGAGGGACTTTTCATCATGAACTGCAGTAATAAGACAAGGGGTGACGGGTTCAAACTGAAACAGGGGAAGTTCAGGTTTGATCTAGGGCAGAAGTTCTTCCCTGTGAGGGTGCTGAGGCGCTGGCACAGGGTGCCCCAAGAAGCTGTGGCTGCCCCATCCGTGGCAGTGTTCAAGGCCAGGTTGGACACAGGGGCTTGGAGCAAGCTGCTCTAGTGGAAGGTGTCCCTGCCCGTGGCAGGGGTTGGAATTGGATGAGCTTTAAGGTCCTTTCCTACCCTAATCATTACATGATTCTGTGATTCTGTAGCTGAGAATGAGCCATCATACCAAGACAGTGATCAGCAGAAAGGATCAAAGTGAACAAGATAAATGATGGGTGTAGCCTCTCCACACAACAGGGATAATTCACAGTATTTCTATACAGTTGCTTCCTTAAACACAGAGTACAGAGACAGACTGGAGAAAATATACCTGCAGATGGTACGTATAAGAGGATGTAGACTCAAATTTGACATTCACTTTATAAGCGAATCCCAGTCTGTGTGATCTCCCCTCAAGTCTACTTGCTGTTGTGGAATAGTTTCCTATGGGCAAAAATACCGAGTTTTCAAAGCCTGATTTATGATTATTCTCTTCTAAAGTCTTAAAACCACAAAAATTATTGCAGCTATTTGTATCTCATCCTGGCACTGTTGTTCTCCATTGCAGTAAGTGTAACTATCTCTTCTTAAAATGCTGGATCAAATCCATATTCTATTTATTACCTCCAAGGACTGCTCTTCCCCATTTTATAGCCTGAACTGTGCAGGGGGATGAAAAGTGCACAATCTGAAAAAGTGCAGAAGTGTTGTCATAATCCTTCTTCCTCCCCCACCCCCTAAAATACTGCCTCCTAAAAGGCATCTGCTTTTTCAGACCTGAAGAGCAAAGCAGAACACAAGGGCAAAAATGAAGAACTCTGGTGGATAAGTGTTTGGAACCTAGGCCAAAAGCCTCTGTCCCCAAAAGGCGCATGATGGAGACATGAGGGGGCTGAGGACATCCCCTCTTCTGCTCCTTGTGCTTTTATTGCTCTGCAGTCATTTATTCTCTTCGTAATTTAAGTTCAGGAGAAGAACTAAACTGGGAGTAGGAAGCAGCTCATGGAGAAGTGAGGGAGAGAGCACGTATCCAGCAGTGTTTCCATACATTTCAATTCTAACTCAGTCCTGCCTGTCTCCGTATTAAAGCGCTTTACTTTACACATAGCTTGCACCAGCCTGTTGCCATCCACATCCTAGAGCAGCTCTGACCTTGTGCTTTGTCCTTCACCCAGAGAGTCCCTGGCAGTGGGTGCTGGTTTCCCAAGTAGCTACTAAATATTTGTCTGAGTGGGAAAGGGTGTTCCCAGATTTTTAAGGATACGAGAAACCAGTTTCCGGTTTGTGTGTGTCAGTGAATGTTTGTTCTGTGGACTTCCAAAGCATCCTGAAGAAGCAAACCAAACCCACTTATGGATTAGGTGGTTGATCCTGGATGCTGGAAGTGCCAGAGGGAGAGGATGTGTGATAAATGGATGGCTTGGCAGGCTGTGCCTGGAAGGCACATACAGACCAGCTCAATGGGAGTGAGGGCACATAAGGGGTTTTGGTACTTGTCCACCTTTCACCCTCTGATGGATCACAGGTAAACTGTGCAGCATCTGTTGTGCACCACCATTGACTGACAGAGTGGCACTGGTGCACATCCTTCATCCATGGTGTGTACCAGAGGTTTCTAGGCCACATCCTCCTCCAAAGAATGAAGGAGAAAAATCTGAGGGGCTCAGGAACCATTCCTCCTCATGCAGTTTGAGTTTGCCAGGAGAGGTAAGCAGAGTCCCTTGTGGTACAACTCATGGTGCAGTCACAGCCTGTCCCAGCATTCTGACCACAGCTGTGCCCACCTATGCTTTCCCCTCCCATTGTCACGAACGCAACCTTCTGTAGGAAGCAAAGGAAAGCATAAAGGAGATTCAATCACTCCCACTTTCTTTCATCACTTGAATCAAGTTACTGATCGGTACCAGCATCTTTCTGGATAGAGAGTATGTCTGACAAAGCTGAGCTGCTCCGTAGCACTCCCAGGCTGGAAGACTCTTTTTTCTGCTGTCAAACACTCACCCCCAGCCAGGTACCACTGGGGAGGGGAGCAGGTGCTGGAAAAATTAACTTTAACTCTATACACCTTGCCAAGGTGCCTCAGTTATGAGTGTTGTGGGCTCCCAGCAGAGTGGATGGAAGGAGATTGGATCTCACCGGGACAATCTGGGGGCAGATGCTCTGAGTCACACTCATTTCCCATCACTAAGATCACAGCTCAGCTGGTTCTGTGGCATGACAGGGATCCCTCCTCACCCTGGCTTTTAGGACGCAATTAAAAGATTTAACTATCATTGTCTAAAGACACCAGAACACCCTGTTAGGGTTATTCAAAGTTGTGTTTCTGTCATGTAAAACCCATAGCAGTGAGTGCATTAGTAAATGTTTGGGGTTTGGATACAGAGATTGAGATTTTAGAATATATCTAAGAGTTTGGTCTCTAATTCTCTTCAACAGCCATGTGAAGTAGAAGGTGTGACTCTCAAAGATGTCTTTAAAAAACTCACATTGAAAGTTGTTAGATTTCCAAGATTTATTGATTTTCTGTGGAAACTGCGGCAGATCCCCCAGGCCACCACATTCCTCTCCCTCGCTTTGAGATACCAACTTCAGCAACATTGGCAAAATGCAGAACTCCTGCTAAGCCATTTCCCTGCAACAGGCCCAGCTCCCATGCTTGTCCAGGAAAAGATGAGCTCCTGAGTAGAGTGGAAGTCCCTGCTCAGGCACATTTGGATGTTACCAGCCCTCGTGGAACAGACACAAAGAATAAGGAGAGTGACATCGCTATGACAGCTATTTCATGATCGTGCTTCACAGGTTGTGCTGTTTCTTACTATGGTAATCATTAATGTCGACTTCTACAGCAGGTAGGAAGCCAGGGTTATTCACAATATAATTTCACTTTGGAGTTTAATTATACTATGAATACGCAATTATGCTGTGAGTACATAATACTGTACTATTACGAAGATGTGCGGATGAATTCCTACTACACTGAAGTTCAGAAATCTCCTCTATCCCCTCAAAGACTCGTACAACGATACCCATCAGGTGGACAATCACGTTAACATGGTTTCTGCACCAGGTCTGGTGAGATCATGAGAATAAGCTTGCACTCTGGCTCCCAAGCCCAGCTGGTGTCTTTTGCTGAGGTGGAACAACAAAATACTTGTGTTGGGCTATTTCACAGGAAAAGACCAACAACAACAGAAAGCAGGGTGGTTTTGTTATGTTATTTGTGTAATGGCTTAACATTCAAAGTGGTATAAACAGCAGTATCACAGTGTTAGCCTCACATCAAACAGATGGCTAGGAATTATGATATCTGAAAACTCAGAGCATCTTCCATTTCTAGATGCCAGTTAATAACACAGGTGGTGCTGTATGAACGGAAGAGACTTTGCTGCAGCTTTGGGGCTCAACTAGTCCACAGGGTCCAATTCCCAGTTCGATTGCAGTCCTTTCCTCCCTCTCACCACATAGACATCTGGTGTTATTAAAAGCTAGTAAAAGAACTGTTTTCAGAGCTAGCTCCCCAGCACTGCATGTGTAACCATATGTGGTAATATAGCATCACATTAAAAATAAGAAAGCCTGCTTATTGAAGATCAGCAACTTTTTTTCCTCAGCATCCCTTCTCTGTTCATGTGGTTATTGGTTCCTGTAACTGTTCTGTCTTTTGAAGCGATTTAATTAGATGCAATGGGTTGACTGCTCTGCTCTTTAGATAGCCATGACCTTATGTCTGAGTGTGGAAACCACCTCAAATCTAGCATCTTTAAAAAATAATAAAACAATCTCTGTTCCCTCCCCAAAGTGTATATGTGGCCTTACTGCTATTGTGTCAGCATGGACAATTTCTATCAAAATATGAATGATATTAAATAAATATGGAATAAGAAATTGGGGAGGAAAAACTGCTAGAAGAGAACATATAGTCCAGCACTACGCTACAGACCTTCTTCTCTAGAGACAGTGGATTCGAGTACTGACTCACTCAAGGGAAACTGAGGCTGGAATTTGGTTCATTCTCCTCAGCAGCAATGGCAGTAAGGAAATAATGTCAGCTACAGTGACCCTGGTCTGAAAATCATATGAGATTCAGCAGTAATGTCTCACATTGACTGCTAAGGCATAGGTGCTGCCCTCCAGAATGGTGTTTCTGAGCTTAATGGGCTGTGGAGCATGGTCTGCCCCCTCTTCTTCCTCTCTGGGCAGACAAAAAAGGTGAGTTACAGCACGCAGTGTAGAGGGAAAGAGGGGACAAGAGGAAAAAAAAGGAGAAATAAAAAAGGGAAAAAAGGTTTTCTTTTATTAAGGAGCCTGTGTAGCTGCGGACAGGATGCACACAACAGGAAGGATGTGGACACTGAATAACTCATCTCAGGATTTCTCTGTCATTAAGGAAATGGAGGTATTGAAGCGTGGGTTTCCTTTCCATGCTATTCTAGTGAAAAGCAATTCAGCAAGAAGGCAAAATGTTACTACTGCTTTGCTGCTGCTAAATGAGAAAACTTTCCCTCTTTCCTTTCCCTGCCCTGCACCTGCTCATGGGGCTCTTAATCCACCAGCACTGAGCAGGAGCTTTAATACTTAGTTCATGGTATGCTCCTTCATTGCAGACACAGAAACACTCTGGGTATTCACTGCACAGCTCTGGGGCAATAGGTCAACACAACTGCTAAGCATGGAAGAGGAAGGTAAAGCAAACCTAGGCACCAGCCTTCCCAGAAGCTTCAGGGTTTCTTAGAAACATGGCTGGAGTTGGATTTTGCTTCCCCAGCAATGAAGGTCCCTAAGCCAAGCTGGCACCAGGGTGACCTTGTCATAAGAGGGGCTGAGATGGGAACAGGGAGCAATGAAAAGCTAGGTTTGCTGCTCCTGTTGTCCCTGGGAAGCAAAACCTGTGATAAGAAAGGGGAAAGCACCAGATGTGTCACGGCTAGGAGCAGCCAGCTCTGACAAGCTATTGCAGTCAAACCCCCTAGATTTTCCCTTAACTGAAAAGGTGCCCTGCATTTTCAGGTGAGTTCTCATGGGAATAACTCCCTTGTCATCATGAGGATAAACGGCATTAGTGCCATTTTAAAATTAAAAAAATAAGTATGAAGAATAGATTACAAACTTCTGCAGATGGGAACTCTCTCTATTTATGTGTTTATACACACAATGCTGTCCCAGGCCAAAATCTCCAGCTATTACTGGAATACAAATGATATCAGCCAGGAATATGCAGGCATTTTTGATAGTTTCATTTCATTTTTCATTTGTGAATCGTTTTAAGAGGCAGAATGGAGGAAAACACCCGCAAAAAAGAATGCGCAATCTCTTGCAGGCAGAATAAATGTAAGCTACAAAATAACAAATCCTTTAGTGATCTAAGTTTCATCACACATCACCAGGAAAGACCTAACTTTAGGTCTGACCTCCACATTGCTGTATAAATAGAGAAGGAAACCTGAGAAGCACTAAGATGTAGCCTTCCCCAGGAAAAAAAATAAAGCCGTCTCTTCATTAATGACTCCCATTATAGCTATTCATTGTATCCTCTTTTCCTTAACAAAGTCTCACATTGTCAGCCAGCCCTGTTAAACGTTTGTTGTGTGCCCATTATCGAAATATCATTTTCAGCTTCACTGAACACATGTAGGAAATGCAGTTGTGTAAAAAGGAAGAGGAGGAGGGAAGATAGCACAAAAAACCAGAAAGAGAAAGATAATAAGCTTAGACTGTATTTGCGTTATTACCCTCTCCAGAATAGTCTTCTGAGAAAAGAATACGTTTAATTTTTGCTGTGTCATAAATCTCAAACTCTCAAGTTGTCACTGATTAGGCTGGTAACTAAACAACTGAAAATGGACACTGGAAGATTGCTTTCCCCACCACTTCACATTTTATAAAGATGGATTTATTATGAATGGAGGGAGACCTCTGTGGTCAATTTTGAATCTGTTTTTAAGGACCGTCTAATGAATTTTATATATCCAAATGGGAAATTACTAGTGGTTTACACAAAGTAAAAAATGTACAATTTTAGAAGCATGAAAAGGACCTGTTTAGGAAATGCCTAGCCAACAAACCATGTTTTCTCTTTCCCAGTTATGTTCTTTATCCTTATAATATTATCTGACCCTTGATATAAAGTTAGCTGTGTTCCTGAGCCAGACTTTGTTCAAGGTCAGGCAAAACCATAACTGACTTCAGTAGTGGAAGAATCAGCCTCTCAGTGCAAGACTAAAACCTTGGACAAAAAAATACAGAAATAGTTCTACAGACAAATGATAGAAAGGCCTTCTCTAACCACAGCATGCCTTGTCATTAACCTCCAGGAAGTTCTCTACTATTGCTACCAACTCATGTAGGGGCTGGGCCAGTTTGAACTGTACAGAGACATCAACAACTTGCCTAAGATCCAGCATCGAGCACTCGTCCGCAGGCAGAAGGGTTTGATCATTGACCCACAGCTGGATGTTATTCATCCTGCACTACCAGAGTAACCTAGAAGGTCCAAAGCATGGATCATCTTAGCCAGAAGGCCCTCTACAGCTATAGCTGGTCAAGGCAATGGGGGGCCAAGCAGCCTGCTTTCCCAGGGGAGTCAGCTAGGAGTTACACAGTGAACTGAGTCAGCCTGTGTCCACAGTCAAATTTGAAGTAGCATTCTGAAGGGGATAAATGCTTCTATGTCATTCAGAAATGTATCTTTCAATTACTTGATTTCAGGGGAAAAGCAGTCTTAGAAAGGGCTGAAAAAAGCAAACTCTATTATCCACTTGCAATTCGTTTGAAGTGGAATCACTCTGGGTGCATTTTAGACCTCCAGTGTCATGGACGCAGTGTTGGTCACCATCCCCTGCATTGCAGCTAACATCATATGTACACTTGTCAGTTTTTTCCCCCCTAAGTATGAATATTTGGTCTAGATTAGGTAACATTTTAAATGTCAACAGGGCATTTGTCATATTGGATTTCCATTCATTCACCCTTAGAGTCCTTTCTTGTTTCATTTTTTTGCAAGATATTGAAAATTTGGAACAGTTAGCACAAAATCAATGGGAACTTCATCTGAGAGACACAGCAGCAAGACTTACTCAGTATTTTAAAGGCAGAAAATGAGCAGGGTACAGCCTTGAGATGTGAACAGTCTTTGGGATTGGTTGTATCTTGGAATTTGACCTGAAGGAGATGACATGCAGCTACAAATTTAGGTATCATTTACCTATATCTATATCTCTATCTCTTCATGTATACAGGTACAGATATAGAGACAAATTACCTTTATCTCTCCCCAGAAATCAGCATCAAAGCCAGAACTTTTCTTTGCCATTTGAAGTTACTTTTGAATCAGGATATTTTGGGGGGGTGTCTTCCAGTCTTGGAGGATAACCTGCTCTGTTTTCTTACTTTTCTGTTGAAAGTGATGAAAGCACCCCCTTTTTCCCCAATAAATTAATCTAGAATTTGAAGACATGGAATCAAGTCATGCATTGTCCCTGTCTACAAGTAGGGAGTGATAGATGTCACCTGGATGCTCTCAACACAGCTGCTTTGTGTCCTGTCTCTGCTTCTTCCCTGCTTTTTGCACCCCTCCTCTCTCAGCATGAGAGGTTGAAAAGTTCTTGACCAGGGTAAGTGCTACTGAGCAACAGCTAGAACACTGGTGTGTTATCAGCACTATTCTCAGAATAAAGTCAAAGTGCAGCACTGCACTGGCTCCTAAAAAACCCAAAAATTTAACCCTATCTCAGCTGAAACCAGGACAGCACCGACAGCACAAACCCATTTCCCTGTTGTGGCGGCCACTTTGGTCCAAAGCCTGGGTTAGAGGGCATGGATGTTGCTTCCCCACCAGCATGTTCTTTCTGCTCATATCTCCTGTGGCTGAGAGCATCACTGACATGCACTCTGTCTGGTACGTGCGGCACCTCCTGAGCACGCCAGACCAATTGTGCTGACTTTGCTGGAGACCTGCCCTTTCCTTAGGAGAGGGCCTCCTGGTGATGATGGTGGCCAGGAGCTGACTGCTGCTGCCTCTGCTCCCTAAAGCTCATGAGCCTCTGAGGAACCGCAAGTGGCACAAGACTAAACTTGGCTTTGTCCCTTCAGCCAGCTCTGCCGGCCGGGTGCCTGCCTGCCTCATCTTGCCCAGGAATGGGATGAGTAGGAGCTGCTGAACAAGCCAGATTCACAGCTCCCAGCAAGCTTCCCAGCGCACAGCTGGGTGGTAAAGCAGGGATGTGTGAAGACCAGCTGTGGAAAGAGACCAGTCTTGCAGGAGAGCAGGGGCCTGCCCAAGACTCCTGCTCGGTGCTCCCTGTTTTCACTAACTCCTGCTGGTCTCTGATTGAACCCTCTTGTGGCTTTACCACCCTTTGAGTCATGGCCTTGTTAACAAAGGTCTGTGTATGTGAGGGAGGCGAGCCATGATGGGAGGTGCAGCGGGTGTACTGTACGCAGCACCACATCTAGTGAAAATCCAGTGGGAATGCCCACTGTGAGGCTTGCTTTTTTTTGGTGGTGTTTGTTTAGTTCACTGTGGTGCTCCTTGTCCTTCCCCTCCTTTCCAGGCTCGGTGTTTGCTGGGGTTTCATCTGACCATTGATGACTTAGAGAGGCCTCTTTTCCTCTCTAAAGAGACAACCAAACTGAAGAATGGTTGTGGTTGGAGACAAGACAATATGCAAATGGCATAGTGCTTTTTGCTGTATAGAAACTGGACTTTTAGTCACCCAAAACAGCTTATTTACCCCATTTTGAATGCAAGACAGTCTTTGAGCAGGCATAAGTTAATACTGTATTTACTTTAGGCCCCTATATGCTATCAGCGCAATGAAAAGTTATTTCTACCATTGTTCAAACTGATTGCTGCTATCCCTTCTTTGGTGATTTTATTACTTCATCCTGAACAAATGCTGATGGAGCCTGAAGGTCGGATTTGCTTTGTATGAAAGGTGCAGATAGACCTGCTGTTGCTGATCTTGTTGATCTCAAGGGTTCCCACGATCCGTATTCCTCCAAGCAGAACCAGGAAAATGCAGTGTACTTCCCACTCAGTTGAATGACAAGGCAGCCATCTTTACCTGGTAGAGGACAGCTCTTCACTTCCATCAATATCTCCCTAAGTCATATCTATTAGAAATGAAGGTATTCCAGGTGCCAGACCTGTAAACTGAAACATTGTTCAAACAAACAAAACTATGTTCTTCATTCTAGGCCTCAACATGTGTAGCAGCTATTGATGAGTTAAGACACTGAAGAGTCACCTCAGCTTTTCAAGACTTTGCCTTTAAAAGCATAATGTAGCTTCATCTGATATAAATTTACATTATCCCATTGCTCTCTGTGCTGATTTATGTCAGTGGACCAGCTATTATACTAACATCAATAGCAATCTGCATCTCTATTGATGGTGATTAAGGATGAAAAAGCAGTTGGGAACAAGGGAGAAGATAATACTTATACTGTGACTAAAAACCTGAAAAGTAGGAGCCTGATCAATGCTGTCAGGAGTCTGCTGGGAATAACCTGCACTTATGATTTGACTTAGTCTGAATGAAAACAAAATCAGGCTACTACCCATCAAGTATCCACCGTGGTGTTCCACAGTTAGCAACTCCGATGAACTGAGTGCAGTTTTATACCCATACATAAACAACTTTAGGGGTAATGCTAGATGATGAGAAGACCTAACAGAACCATTAACTGGTCCACATACTGCTTTGGCAGTTCTGGATTTGCACTTCTGGACTCAGATTTTCATTTCACAGCACCAAATGTGGGGTTCAGATGTATTTTTTTTCCCCTGGAGATCCAGCTGCTGGTGACTTTCAGATCCATAATAAACAGCAGTTCCCATTATCCTGAGTTCTTCTGAAAATCCATCTATGGCACTTCTCAAAGCTGCTGCCAAGCTCAGCCGCTCCCCAAACCAAGCAGAAATAATAAGGAATTCAGCATGTGTTTTCTTAAGAGCCAGGTAAAGTTTGTCTGTGTGAGAAGCAATCCAGGAACAAGCCCAGGGAGCCTCCACACCGAGAAGCTTGTTTTGTTTGTGCTTCACAGTTTCACATCTTCAAGTCTTCTCAGGTTCTCCCCATTCCTGCTTTAAAGGCTGAAATTCACTGCAGTGCAGTCACAAATATCACAGCCCTCTTGTCAATGTCCAAGCAGCTCAGAGCTGCAATTTATTTAAAGCTAGCCTGAAGTGAACCAGTTAGTAAGTGCTGGTTTCCTATCACACCTCATTCCACCTTCTGCCTTTGAAGCCCACTTAACACAGCCTTACTATTCCCTGGGGACATCAAAGGATTAAGCCAGGCCCCCTGACAATGCACTGACTGTTCTAGCACTGTTGCCTTTTCTGTTTATCAACATAATATGAAAGAGGGGACTTAAAATAAAAGACAAGGAAAGAGAGAGGGGAGAAAATGTGTGTGTGGAGAAGATTTTTAATGGAACAACAAAATCCTGCTGTTGAGAGTTTTTGTTAATATTAGTAAGCTTCAAGTGCAAGCACTTGTGCCTTTAATAATGCAGCAGAAAAAGAATTTCCCTAAAGCTCCCTCTCTGTATATCAGATAAGTTACATTTGTTCCAGTCATTCTCCTTTCTTAGGTGTAAAAGCCTGATGGGGCATTCAGTTTCTGGTGTCTGAGGAGCCCAGAGGAGTGTGGCTCTTATTAGAGCAGATGATAACATTATTTGATCCTTACTTTTTTAGTTACTAAAATCCTCTTGCTGCTGGCATCATACTGAAGGCATCGTCTACCTGTAAAATTCTACTGAAAACACAGCTCGGATAACGCTGTGAAGAGTAACAGTAACACAGAATGAATGGGATCTACCAGAACTTGTTACCAGACTGTGAACATAAGAAGGCTTGCTGGTGGATGATGAGCAGCAGTTACTTACCACCGCTCTATCCTGCAGGGAACCTAAAAGCAGTGATAGCCACAGCATGAGAAAGACAGGCAAATGCTGTGTGCTTTCGTGAAGAAGGTACAGAAGATACCTTTCAAACAACTTACTCATTGAAAAAGAAGGATACTCTGGGAAGAGACATACAGAGCACAGAGGTGAACCAAAATCCCAGCAGCAGTGTTGAGAAATCCAAGGCAACAGTAAATTATGCAGAAGAGGTGGATGGTGGGACCCCACACCAACAGGCTTGAGAATTAGGAAACCCTCCCTCAAGTCACTAGCATCTGGAACACACATGAACCAAACAGGCAAAGGAGGTCTGATAAAAGCTGTTTGAGACAGCTCGAAATTTTGGGGAGCCTGTGTGGCTTTTCAATGGAAAAATGCTGTAGAGGATTAGATATCTGCCACTGCAGCATATGAACCTTTTCCTTCTCTTACTCTTCTATGTAGTACATGTTTAGTCTAGTCTCTACAGGATTTTCTTGCCTTCATCACTCTTCAGTCATATGCAGACAGATAAATTAAAATGAGAGAATCCTATAGCAAGCTATCCATTAGCCCAGGACAAGTGAGATTCCAGCCTGTGGTGTGTATGGAGCAGTGGATGGGACAGTATTGAGGGCGGGTAACAGTTCACAATTAATCACCTTCAGATTTCTTTTCATTGTGATAGGACCATCTGGAGTGAACACAACAGTCCTTGATTGCTATAGCTGCTACTTAGCGATACACACAGAAAAGGGGTCCAGCTTCTCCAAATGGGTAGGAAGGTGTCCCTGCCTGTGGTAGGAGATTGGAACTGGGTGAGCTTTAAGGTTCCCCCAACCCTGATCATTCTAGGATTCTATGTTTCTATGATTCTGCGTGTGGAGCAGATTGCCATCAGTCTGTGTTTCCTTTCACAGTGGCAGAGTTACTTCTGCTCTCCGTTGCCACATGCCTGTCCTGAGTTTCACCAGTGACACAGCCTCAAAACTCCTGTCATGGGAGGAAAGAGCTGAGACATCACTCCAGAGTGACATCCTGTGCAGTCAGCAGGTCCCACGAGAGGACCGTGATTTTGAATGTTTTCAGATACTTACAGTATTTGGTTTGCATTGCCCCAGCTGTGGGAAAATGTGGTCAGTTTTTCTCCCTGGTTAATGCCTGCAGTGGGAAAATTCATTTCCTGCTGAGCAGTCCCTCTGCTGTGCAAAAAGACAGCAAACCCTCTGCTACCATGTCCTCTTTGTGTTTGGGGCAAGCGAGGGTCTTTGTGAATCAGAGGCATTTAAAACCACAGCCCACAAAGTAACCTCATCAGGTGGGAAGAGGTGGGTAGGTTTGTACTGGGACTTGTTTCCTCTTCTAGTTTTACTGGTTTCCTTTAGTAATTGTTAAGGCTTAACTAAGCTTTTCTGCTTCCCCTTGTGCTTCTGAAGTTCTTTTGTTCCCATAGTGGAAGCAGAGCTATGAGGATCCAAGGTTTCAAATCACATCATTTTATATCACCGAAATTCATGGTCAGGGCTTAAAGTTCCACTTGGCACTGGTCATTTGCTCCACACAATAAGGGAAAAAGGACAGAGAGCAAAGCTGGTATCTTCTGATGCTGAAATCTCTTCATATTGGCTGATTCTTTTTCTTCAGATCAAAACAGACTCACAGTATTACAGTGTCAGCAGTTACTTGTGACACGTCCCACACTGGCCCAGAGGGAGAGCACAAGCACAACCTGTTATGAAAACATGGAGCAATGGAGAAGCCCAAAGACACTCTAAGGGATTTAGTGTGATAGCTTTTAGATGAAGGACTATCCCGCACCTGCCAAAAAAGAAAATAACCTCCTCAGATGCAGTCCTGACTACAGAGGCATAAAGTGGGGTCTGTTCTGCAGGCAAGGGATCTGCCACACAACACTGCCATCACCAACCTGGTGGCTGCCCACTAGGTACAATGGTTTCCCTCCCAGGCCCCACAGTCACCATACAGAGTCCCAGATAGGATCTTCTCACCGCTGCTTGGAGCATCACTTCATTGGCTACTACAGAAAACTCAGTCTTGCTGCAAATCCAACTCATTTTTCTTCTAAATTAGGCTGAACATTACTTACATAGCTCCCTGCAGTGAAGAAAGCACTGACAATGACAACTTCTGATGCTATGCAGTGTTCAAGGCTTCAGGAGCTGTTACCAACCATCAGTATTAGGCATGAATAATCCTTTTTTGAGCTCTGCCATAGTATAACAAGCCTTTCCTGGATGTGTGCAAGCAGCACAGATGTCTGGCATCAAAATCTGCTTCAGAGCACCCAATGAATGCATTAAAAAGGAAAATGAACTGCATTCAATTGGATCTCAGTTCATCCTCCCAAGATTTTAAAGAAAGGCCTCAACTGACCAGGCATGTTGCAATATGGGTGGATGAGAGGGTTATTATCTGCCAGCAAACTGGCTGGATTTGGAGCACCTTGATGCAAACAGAAAACTAGGGCATGGATACAAGTGTGCTCCACATCTTCAGCAACTCTGAACACGTCAGCTCCTCCCTTCTGACTCATTTTCCCCTTTCTGTCAAACTATGCATGAGGACAGCCATGGGGACAACTGCTTGTGGAGGGAAGGACTCCCTTTCCTCTGGTCTCACTTTAATTTTGGGGATTGTAAAATACTGGCTGCACCATAGGCTCTTGCTATGCCAGTGGCCAGGTTGTAGACCACTGTGGCGCCATTTCTCTGCCCCTAAAAGGGTGCAACAGATCTTCCTTTCACCCACACAGTCTGTGGGCTTGAGCCCAGGGGACATTGTTACCCCCTACATCCTCCCGGTCCTGCAACAGAGATGAGCAGTCTGAGCAAGGGCTCACCCAGAACCAGATGACGAAGTGTCAGCTACCAAGACCAAATGCAGCCTAAGGCAAGGTGTGGGGCGATAGTCCTTGTCACTTCTTTGCCACAGCTGCCACTGCCAGCGCCTGTTAAAAATGTCTAGGAGCTCTGGTATCAGTTTCTGATCCCAAACACAGATACAAAGCCCCAGGAAATGTTAAGAGCGCTGGACTTCAATTCTGAAGTGCCTGGCATAGAGAAATTTGGGGCACAGTTATGCAAATGGCTTCTACTGTCTGTTATCAATGAAGACAAGCTCATTTCTAACTAAGAATAAGCAGGAATCCAACTAAAAGCTTGAAAGTATTTTAAGCAATCTTGCTTTGCTAACAACGAATCCAAAAGCAGTTACTGTGGCTCCACTGACACACGGTGACTTGCTAAATCACATTAACTCAATTTTAACCGCATGGCCATACTCTTCGATGTCTGGCAACCTACACGCTAGCCCAGGGTCCAAGTTTCTTGATTGTGTAGTGCTTTGGAAATACATATTGCTGCCCCAAAATATTTCCTCAGGGCCACATTGAACAGGGCTTGGCAGACCCAATGAACACATGCAATGGAAAGTTCGTTTTCACTTGCTTCATCTTAGCAGGTGGCATCTCTGGGGAAGAAAAGGCACAGAGCAGGGATAAAAGCTTCAGCAAAACTGACATAACATTGCTGGAGAAGCAGCTACTCTAGATATGAGAAAATTCTTGGAAGATTTTGCTGAAAACAATGCTTAGTTTCTCCCCCACCATCAGAGTGTTCATATAAACCTTATAGGCAATAGAGGAGAAGGATACAGAACCTATAACCAGTTCAGGCTGTTTCTCCCTCTGGGAGTTTTCGAGTGATTTGATTCAGCTTTCTAACATTGTTCAAGGTAGACTTCATCTCCCCTAGCACTCATCAAAGCTGCTAATAGGTACTTCAGAGCTCATAAAGAGATGACCAAATCTTGGGCATCGGGGACTCTGGGTCATTTATCTTCCACAGGCAGAATCAGATCTGATTTTTTACACTGCCTGCTCAGATGTTAATGCAGTGCGTGGTCTCTGGCTCTTCATGGAAGCTTCTCTTACAATAACAGTCTGCTGTGAAAACACAAGGAAGGCAACACAGACTCCATATGGCTTCTACGTTTAACTACTACACACAGATGGAGAAATGAGGGGGGGAAAGGAGAGAAAGAAAATAAAATTACTTAGAAGTCGGTGACTAGAAGTGGAGAAGAGGAGGTGTATTTGAGTATATATCAAAACAACACTAATTTTTTTCACACAAAGCCTCTTAATTTGTATAAATAAGGATAGAGAAGCTGTGAAGCCCAAATTTCACACACCTTGTGAAGATCTGTTGCACTCTCAGGTTCATAGTTACCATGGCACAAGTGGATCCATGCCATTTTAAGTAGAATCAGAGTACTTCCTATTTGTATCTGATCCTGTGAACTACAGTGAACCTTTCCTCATTTTACAATGAGAATCTCATTATCATGCTGCTCGTCTCATAATGCAACAGTTAGATTCAGATCCAGGTATACAAGGGAAGTTGTGCGAGTGGAGTGACATTTACGTGGTACTTGAAATAGCTGCGCATATTGAGGACAATTTCAGGGCTAACTAGCGAGAAGTGACGCTTAAGAGTCCTTTTAGTCAAAATGATTATTTTGATGCAAAAATGCTTCCCATTGAAGATTATGTTGAAGACTGGTTTGGTTTTTGGTTGGTTTTTTTGGTTAAGCTCAGTTTCCCTTGATGTGCAGGACTTCTCAAAGCACTGTTCCTGCTGACTGTACTGTAACTTGACTGTGTCCACAGTTCTAAGAAATAACTATGGATAATTATTTTACCCCCTCCCCCCCACTTTTAGGCTGTAGTCTAAAAAAACAACCTGCACATGGTATCTATTTATGCAGCAGATAACCTCAGCTGTTTTCAACATGATGATCCACGCTGCAGGTATTCAGTTATACTTAAGAGTCTAGATGTAAGAGTTGTGGTGCAGGCTGATTGTAGTATTTGCTGGATGCTGTAGGTGAGTACATGTACTTGCTCCCCAAGGCCATGTCCTCAGTCTGCAGTCTGGTACTATGGCTAACCTGGGAGTAATAATACAAGGCTCAGCCTAGCAGCTTCCCTGATGCTATTATCATAATCCATAGACAAAATAATTTTCTTCTCTTGAGAAGCCTTGAGAATCAGATCATGTCCTGCATGTTGCTATGGGATAGAAAGGGGAAGGGATATTTAAGCTATTCTTAGAAATCCAGGAGGAGCATTTAACTACATCAAACCCTATAATTAGAAAAGCCTCACTACCAACTATTAACATTAGAATTCTAAAAATCAGCCACCAAAGCTGCATCTTCATCAAAAAAGAAAGAAAACCCCCTTTGAAGGACAAGCCACCTCAAGCTCCGTGCCTGTGGTGGGTGGTGGGTCATCTTCTGGAAACACATATCTCCTTTCCTTGGTGCCAGGAGCAGCCCAGCCTGTGGGCACAAGCACAGACAACTCATGCTAGCCGAGGTGGATTCCACCCTCCCTGTTAGGTCTTCAGTTCACTGTTTTTATTATGACTTGAATTGACATATTTCATTACATCCCATCACCCTCTGCCCCATTGTACATTCATCATGTGAGTCAGTTCTGCTTTTCCAATGTGCTGCTTGATTAGCCTTTGTTAACAGAAATGCCCCCATGATATACATGTCGCTGTGTACCTTTTGCTCATGTATTGAAGGACAACATTGCAGAGAGGCTGTTAGGGCTTCTTCCAAGATAAAAATGGTCAAAACCACAACAAGGCCCAAGGACATCAGAAAACCCAGCTCTGATCCCAGCTCCTGACCTGCGGTGGAAACATGACTGAGCATCTTCTCACTCACCCTGGATGCCCACAAATTCCCTCCAATCTTCCTCTCTGGAGTCAAGCAGCTCATCAGCTGTCACCTTGCTCTTTGTGCTTGTGTCTATTATAGGGACTGTCATTTTGGAAGAGGACTTTAGGGGAAAAGCACTCTCAAGTTCCCCTTGGTGACAAAAGTGATGGTGTAAGGGACAGCTGGCTGGAGGAATGACAATTATGAGAATTATTATACTATATCCCCTAGTATTGGGAAAGATTTTAGATGCTACACAGCTAAGCGAGGGCAGCCAGTAGAATCCATTTGCGAAGAGTAGGTCATCCTGAGCAAATATGATTAACTCCTTGGAGTGGAGGTGACGATGAGAGCTGACAGGGCTGAAGCAGCAGACATAATTGACTTGGACTTCCACAAAGCTTTTTTTCCTTTTCATTTTTTTTCCCATGCAATACTGCATGAAGACTCAGGGTTAATATGTCTGGCATTGATAGTGAAATCCTCAATTGGCTACAAAAAAGAATGACTCGGTAACTGAGGTTAGACAAGTTGGAAAGTGGTGATAAATGGATACAGATGGGGTAATGGTGAGAGGTGAGACGTGGAGTGCTGCTGGGAGCAGAGGTGGGGGCTTGTTCATGGTTCAGTGACCCACTGGAGAGGGGGATGGGAAGTCAAGTGTGCACATCAGGGGACACAAAACTGTTAGAGAAGAAGAGGGAGACCACATGTGTGGAGACAGGTGAAAACGGGCAGGTTAACAGGCACTCATCTCCACACAATGCACACTGTAGGAAATGCAAGAACTGCTCAAAATGCAAAGATCGGGTAAGGACAGGTAGGGTTTGGTTTTCTCTGTAAAATGGTGATTGAGAATAGGATGTGAGGTGATAGCAGAAAAATCCCCCATAGGTAGAGAAGGATGGAGGTTTCTGGGGATAGGATGAAGCTGTGATTGTGATTGTTGTATAGTAAGTGGGCTTGTCCACTCTTCTGGACACTAGCACTGCAACCTCTTGCTGGAAAACCCTATTTTGTTCAGAATTACTTTCTTTTATTCTATGAACAACTTAACCATTAATGGACGTATCTATTAAATGATCAACATTTTAATCTGTCTACCTATTACAAAGCCTTTGCTAGTTCAAAAGCTGAGAACCTCTGTTTTAAATGATCTCATCCTTGTATTCAGCCCTTTTGCAGTAAGAAAGTATTATCTCAATTTTACAAAGATCAGAAAGCATAGAGATATTAAATCTAGTTATCCGTGTCATAATTCCACCACAAATCCCACAATACTCTGAGATTTCGTTTTGCATTTCTGATGGTCAAGGAAGCTTCATCATAATGTTAGTCCATATGTAAGCTTCACAGTCCAGACCTTTGAAGGACCTTTCAAACCAGCCAAGTGAACATAGTTAACGTCTGGTCTTTGCAATACTTTGCTTTACTGTGCAAACAAAAGGCTGCTTACATAAATGTTTGCAGAAAGCAAGTATCACTGAAGCAAACACGTGGCCTCTCTTAGATAAACGCTTTTTGCAATATTTGCCCAGCTGTAGTGATTTTTCAACTAGCAGTTGGAGAAATGACCTCTGATTTGACCCTAGGATACAGGTTCTCAAGCCACAGGCTGCAGCAAACTCCGTGTCTCAGCAGATTAAGATGATCTGGCACACATCGAAGTCACAGATTTTACGGTAAAGAGACTCTCCCTGTGCTCTGATAACAGGAGCTAAATCTGAGATCTCTAAAAATGCAGACATTTAATCCTGGATTCAGCCAACAGCAAAACTCCCTACAACTTGACAAGGGCCAAAGTAAAACATACTTGGCCACTGCCAAAGTGAGCTGCTGAGTTATTTGCACTGGTGGAGGAGATATTCTGAAGCACCAAATTTTACCCTGCTTCTCCCACTCACTCTACCAGTGGTAAAAGTCCCATCTACTCCAGCAGAGTAGAGCTGGTCTGGGGACGAGCACTTCTTGAGTTCCGCCTAAATACTTATAACATGCAAATAGCTGCAGATACAATGTACAATTTTTCTAATCCAAGAGTTTATACTCTAACTGAAGATAGGAGCATCAAATGGAATATTGTTCATATTGAAGTGAAAAGAAGAATACATTGAGAGTGACAGTAATAAGGACCAGATTAGCATGCATACAGCTATGAACACATTTTACTGGTGCAAACCTCTTTCTAACTGTAAATAACTAACAGAATTAAAAATATCCAGCTCTAAACAAACACTGCTCCAAATCCTCAAGTTCAGCAAAGCACTTGAAGCTCATATTGAACATTTAGCATGCCATGCTAATGGGACACAAACACTTGCTCTGGCAATTTGCTCAATTGAGTTCACAGTGCCAAAACATGATGCCTCTGTGCTGCTCCTTGCTTGGAATTACGATGAGATTGGGTGGGTGACATAAAGAACAGTACTGCTTCCCTTAAAAGCAGAAGCTATTTCACCTATGGCATGTCTGACTTATAACTGCCCTTTGTTTTGGAGTTGTGCATTTAAGTTATCTTTTCTGCTCTTTTCACTGCACTTTCCCTCTGCTTGGAATCATTGTTATTTAAGGACAAAATAAGAGGATTTTTTCTTGTTTATCTGTACTTCTGGAGATTGAAAGTATTTCTTCCTTTTTTTTTAATTTTCATTCTCTCTACTGCTTCCCATGCTAAAAAGCCTGAGCTTTCATTTTATGGACATACAGAAAGCATAATTTTCTTTGTGTAACTTGACATATCCTAGCGGCAGCAGAGTGCTTGATAATTTGATGAGACAGCATTGTGGATCACATGTACAATGGCCCCCGAGAAAATTACACCCTCTCAGGCTTCAGCGAGAATCTCTTTGATGACCAAGGGGTTGTTATTATGAGTATAATTCAGACACTCAGGTCAAGCTCTCACTAATTTCAGGGGGTTTTCCTTTATCATTCATTGACTGTTTGGGCAGTACATAGGCAAAGGGAACTTCCAGTCCAAGGAGCAAAGACTAGATTTAGCAAACTGTTAAGATCATTTGCGTATCTCTAAACATAAGAAACAACAGTTGAATCAGCGGGAGCACTTATATACTGCACACTAAGCATGTGCTTTTTCAGTTTTATTAGCTGCATTTAATAAAGTTTAAAATATATAGAGAGAGGTTTATTTGTAAGTCTACTGAAATCTGCACAATGCAAATTGTAGAAAATGCAAGAATTGCTCAAAATGCAAACATAGAGTAAGAACAGGTAGGATTTCTTTCTCCTCCTCTGTCAGAGCAATAGTGTTCATGAACTCAGTATCCTATAGCCTGGCTAACTAGGGCAGGACTTGCAGTAACTAGTATAGCAAGTTGAATTATTCATTATGAACTTTTTCCTGCAAAGGAATGTATATTCCTTTTTTTTTTTTTCCCTACTCACAGATTTTACATGAACATACCATGATTTTTTTTTTTTTCTTTTTTTTCCTTTTTTTAAAATTTTTTTAATGATTTCTCCTTTTTTGAGTATTTCTCCAGAAAGGAAATGGTGCAAGCAAGTTATGCACAACTGGTTGTGACATGATCACAGCAGGACTTTGCTCAAGAGCTCTCCACTGAATCCTGTGATTGGTCACTAAAATTGCAGGACTTCTCTATTTATTAGACTGGCTGAACAAAACATGAAACAAAGACTATTTTAATGCTAAGAATTCCTCTGATTTGCTTTTCAAAAGGAACTTTGTCTTTTCAAGATTTCCCAACTTACTCAAAATGTTCTTGCTTATCACCAGTACTTTGCCTGTTTCTACCTCTAATGGCATAGTAGTCCTTTGGTCTTAACAGCCCATTCCTAGCAAAAACTTTCTAAGACTCACTACAGGCTTAATAAGGCTCCCAGTGGGAAGAAATTGAGATCAACAAGGGATGTCTCTGTGCTTATTTCCATGTTGAATCTAAATGGTGTCATTCCTCAGAATTCATTAGTTGAACAATATTCCCAAACTATACTCGGCAAGTTGTAAATGTATCTTTTCGATTAAATTACTTAAAATTTATAGATTTTATTTTCTTTGTGTATATTTTTACTGAAAACTCACTCAACTTACAGATTGCCATGCAAGTTTATTCGTTATTGGAATTAACACAAGAAGCACTGGGAGTATTTTTTACAATCTGCTTTTGATTAACGGATCATATTTTGAATGTTGTTAATAGCAGATTTTTAAGTGCCAGGTTTCTTCTTGCAGAGGGTCCCACTCCAAAATTGCTTGCATCAGCAGTCCCTGCCAGAGAACATAGTGCAGCAGAATATAGCAAATTTGCAAGCCAGGTAACTACATCCATCAGCATATCCCAGAGCAGAAAGCTTGAGTAAAAGAAGCCCAGATTAGAAGGAAAGAGGCACAGTAACCAGGAGACAGTTCAGTCACTTGTAGAAGGCTGTGATCTTGAAAGACACAGAGGTGCAAATGTGAAAATAGGTACTGCTGAAAGCTGTTCTTTCCCTGCAGAACCCCAACTGTCCATAACCATCCTTCTCAATCTAACATGAGTGAAAAAGTCTAATGCTTGTGGTAATCACATGTTGCAGAAGACAGGACACAGGCCTAACTGTGGTCCTCCTGAAATAAAGAACAAGTTCCCTTCAGCACCAGGTGAAGACAGCCTGAGAGGAGGATAGTTGCTCTTCATTCAGGATGAAGAGGGTAATAGCCACTTGGAGGAAGACTCCTGCATGCTACAAACAAAGGTCTTGGAGAAGCAGAAAGACCTGAGCACTGGATGGTGCTTACTTCTGTCTTAAGAAAACAGTCAGAGGACAGTGTGCTTTCATGAGCCTCCTTGGAAAGATAGGTTATGACAGAGAAGTCACAGGACACATATGTTTTCAGCTGTCTCTTGAGTGAAGATGTCTCTCAGGAAAGGTATTAGCCTGTCCAAGGAAATCTGTGATGTCTGCTAACCCCACTGAAAGAATCATCGAGAAGAAGATAACAGTGAGCATTTGGCAAATACAGATTTTCCTGAGCAGTAGTCTCTTATTTGTAATTCATAGGCTTGGCAAAGTGATCTGGGATTTTTCAATGGTTTTCTCTTACCTCTCAAAATAGATCTCAATTTAAAAGTGTCATTTTTTTGGATCTATTTTAAATATGACATTATGGTCAGAAAGGGAAATCCCCAGAGATATATCAGTGGTTGAGGTACAATGTCCTGAGTCTGATCACAATAGAAATATCTTGTATATTCTCCCCCATCATTCTGGGGGAGTCATTTCTTTCTGATTATCTGCACAATACTGAAAAACAGCACAGATGTTTCGTACCAGTAACGGTCAGTGAACTCACACAATCTATCTCTCAGTCACCTATCTATTCAGAAGCTGAGTATTTGTTTTCCTCTCCAGTGCTCCGCCTGAGCAGCAAATTGATCCTGGCCATACAAAAATGGTGCCTGATAGAGCAATATAAAATAAACAATTTGCACTGCATCCTGAACTGTGCTCCAGCAACTGCAGTAGCACAGGAGATGTGGAGACAGCTTAGGTGAAGAAAAGGGATCGTTTGTCATTAGTACCTGCTGGTACACCTGAACTGAAGATACTGGAAGATCACAAGAAATGAGAAGGCTAATTGGGAAAAAGAGCTGGACATGCATGCTTACTTCCTTTCACAGTATGTGGACATGCAATAGGGAAAGAGCCAATCCCACATTTTGGGTCAGGCTATATGATACTCTTTCTGGTGCTGAAAGAATGTTGGGGTTTTTTTTCATCACAGTTAGTAGATGAGACTGAACAAAGTAAAGGGCTACTTTTTTAACTCCCTTTCCTAACATAAAACCTGAGATTTTGCAAGCCAACGTGTGCTGAATTGTTCAAGAAATGGAACTGAAATAAAATGTCCAGGAATGACTGGGAAGCATCTCATGTGAGATTGGAACTGGCCCTCAGGACTTTGAAACTTTAGCCACAATGACTGTCATTGCACAAAATTTAGTAGACAGCAAAGGACAAAGTGTTATGACAAAAGGACACTGACAAACTGAACACGTCTACTGCCAGGTAGGGTACTGGGTGAGTGCTAGGAAGATGGGTTTTCTTTATCCTTTAGTAAGCTGTGTTGTTCAGTAGCTGTGCCAGGCTAGTGTTACAGCTTTTTCCCTGTGAACGCTAGCCCTGTCTCATACCCGGGAATTATAAGGGTAGAAATATTATCCCATAAGGGCACTAAAAGCAAAGGCATTCAGTGATCCCAAAAATTCTGTCTGAGGGACTATGCTGGTGCCCACGTTTGACGGCACCCTCCAGCCATTTGAAATCATCTGATCTTCCAACACTATGGTGAAAATTAGTGCTGCATTCAGGCAAGAACTTCCAAACAAAGCCAGGGCTAACTGAACAAGGCGATATGGAAAGCTATGTAAAATGAGCAAGACAAAGCAGGCCTTTGCTGTAGTGCTTGCTATATAAGCAGGCAAAATCGAAACTGACTGAGGAAACTTGCACAGAGGGTTAGGCCAGAGCTGCCCATGCTCATGAGAGCAGAGAGCAGTAACTCACATCTCCAGAGTGAGCATCCGCTGCCCACTTGCTTTGCATGTGTACAATTGTGACCGTAGAGACATGCCCGCTAAACCAAACTTGGCTATATCTCATTAAAATAGACAAAGGCGAGAATTTTCATGTTATAGCTGCTTCTCTCCAAAGAGCATCAAAGCGCTTCACAAAGCAAATTCTCCACCTGAAAGCACTTCCTCCTCTGAGCAGTCCTGCTGGACTCTTGAAAGTCTCTGCCTCTCCTTTCATGAGCAAGGTTGGCTTCATCAAGACCTAATGACCAAGCCCTTGGAAACGCTGAATAACTGCAGCCCAATGTCTCTGCTAGATCTCATTATGCCTTTCAACAGCACTGAGACAAAGAGAATGCCCCATTACACAGATGGGTAAACTGAGTCATTGGGCTTTTAAAATGACTTGCCCAGATACTTGAGGCATTGGCTACATCTCACCTCATTCAGGCAATTAGTCTCCTTACGGCGAGCAGGTCTGGTTAAATTACTACAAAGGGAGAGATGTGGCACTGAATAAATGACTGAGCGTACATGGTGTATTGCATCTGAACTGTAGATTAGATCTACTTAAACTCACTTTAAAATCAGCTACTTCAGATATTAGCAGCAGATCATCTGGTTTAATCTGCCCGGCAGAGCTGCGATGGCCAGCCGAAACTCTGGATCAGCTGGTGGATGCAGGGATGCCTCCCTACCCTCCCTCCTCTAACCACCAAATGCTCTGCTGCCCGCTACAAATTAGTTTATAACTCAGGAAGAGTTCCCACATCAGATGCAGCCTGATAGCACAGGGAGGGTAGGAGCAGCCCTAACCTGGAAAGACCTGTTCACCAGTCAAAGATCGCCTAGAGATCTGCAGCGGAAGAGACCCCTCCATGAAACGCTGCAGCCGTTTGCCAGCTGCTGGAAAGAGGCAGAACATGGCTTTGAGGCAGCGGGCAGAGACATCTTCTTCATCCTCTGTTCCGGCCAGCCACCTCCAGTCTCCTTCCCTCTTCCTGTCCCTTCTGCTGTGCAGATCAGCCCCACACCTTGGCAGCTCTCTGGAATATCCAAAGTATGTGATGAATACCTGCGCAAATCTCGTTAACTTAATTACTTCTGGGAGATTGGTATCTCTGGCTGCTGAGCCACGTTAGTAAGGCTGATGTCAGCCCCTCCTGCAGCACACACAGGTTGGGGCAGGAGGGCTGGCGCAGGCAGTGCAGTCAGCAGGATCAGCAGACGCTGGAAGGATGCGCAGTGAGACACAGCTTCTTCAGGGTGCAGGAGCCAGAAACTCTGATTTCAACGCACAGATATAGAATCATAAAACTGACCAGGTTGGAAAGACCTTTAAAACCATCAGGTCCAACCATTACCCAGCACTGCCAAGGCCACCACTAATCCATGGCACTGAGGGCCTCGTCTACACAGTGTGCGAGCACTTGCAGGGACAGTGACTCCAGCACTGCCCTGGGCAGCCTGTTCCAATGCCTGGGCACCCTTTGGGGAAGGAATTGTTCCTCATCTCCATCTAAACCTGCCCTGGTGCAGCTTGAGGCTGTCTCCTCTTGTCCTGTCACTTGTTACTTGGGAGCAGAGACCAGCTACCTCCTCTCTTCATCCTCCTTTCTCATTTAGTGCTCTGGCATGGGAGGGCTGGAAATGTGGCACGATCCTCCTTCAGTTTGCAAATTATTCCATTGCCATGATTCCCAGTCTGCCACTGCCTGCAAAAGCTCATGTCAAGTCCCAGCACAGCAGAGAGGCTCAAACAGCAAACAAGACATGATGCTCCTTCAGGCCTCAGGAAAATTTGGGCCTGAGTCCAGACTGACTTGGCTCTTTGTTTGACCTAACTGTAGTGGAAGCCATCAAATAACTTCTACGATGTATCTGTGCATGACATATCTACAGATCATGTATCTATACATGACTACCTGAAGCCAGCTTTGCCCTCCCCGTGTTTGGGTGCTGTATCATCTCAGGAGCCAGGTTTAGGCACTCTGCTGCCTTGCAGTACTTGAACAGAAAATACAGTGAGGCAAGAAACACCTCTGCCACCTCTCCCACCACACAAACCTCTGCACTGCCTTGTAGGTAGCCACTCTCTTTCCATCTTTCACTCCAACAGCTCTGAGCTCCAAGGGCTCATGTGGATAAAGAGAAAGAATTCCTCATGGATTTTTAAACCCAAATCATATTTCATTCAAATCAGTTAACTTGCTCCATATAATCCAAGTTCTGGAACAGCCCTTATAAATTAAAGAAGTGATATGCTCCTGCTATTCTCAACAGAAGTATTTTCTTCTTATTTCTTTCTATGTCCAATGATTTTCTGGCAATCTTATAAAGGTTAAATCTAGCCTGAAAACATATGCCTTTCCTCTTTGAGTTTGATTAACTATGGCTAAAATGATACTGGGAACTAGACGCTCTGAAGGCTGGAGTGGTATCAGACAGACAGACAGGAGAAGAAATGAGTCTTTTTAAGTTTTTGAAGCTGTTCTGAATGAGGTCTAAATTGCACCAAATAATGTGCTTAAATAAACTGCTAGCAAAGGAAACAGCTGTCAGAATATTATACTTCTGTGGATCCAAGTATATACCCTGCAGTTACGGAACAGAAAATTGCCAAATGAAGATTTAAAATGACAAGATCTGTGTGTGGCAGCAACAGCAGGTAAAGCACGAATCATTTAAGCTGCTTTAAATTTAACTGCCCCGTGCATCGAGTATTGAAATTTCTCAGTAGCTGCCTTGTGAGTTTTCCTCTCTGTGCTTTGTTAACACAGCAAGGTTCAGACCACATCTAATGGCTTAAAGGAACACTTTTAGACAGTGTTTCCTGCTCTAAAGGAGCCATTCTTGGATTTACTATCAAAATAAGAACTGCTTAAAACAATACCCAAAAGAAACAAGGCATAAAAATAAATGTCTTATTTTTTATGCCCTTTTCTCCTTCTTTCTCCTCTTCAGCCTCTTCAACAACTGGCAACGTCAAGTGGGCAGCAATTGCCTCCTAACATCTCATGTCAGGGAGGTATTGTGTGTACAGGTGTACAGGTTAAAGAGCTCTCACGCCTTTCTGGAGAGGTGATGATGAGCAGGTGTATCACTGCTGTTTTCTTTTGCACATCATCTCTGCTGCTGTGAAAGCACTTTGCAAGCAAAAGTATGGCACAAGTCATTTGCAAGACAGCTTTTTATCCTCACATCCTGCCTTTGGGAAGCTGAGAGGTGATTTGTAGCTGAACGCTCTCTGCACTTCCCAACACAGACAGGAATAAAGTTTGAGGGTTTGGGTGACATGGTTTAGTATGAGGTGTCCCTGCCCATGGCAAGGGGGTAGGAACTTGATGATCTTAAGGTCTTTTCCAACCCAAACTATTCTATGATTCAATCCTGGCATTTGTTACAATTTGTTACAGGTTACAATTAAGTGGAAATTTTCCTTTTGACCTTGGAGAAGATGAAGTACTTTACCCTTTGGAGTTCAAGATGCGCCAATCAACTGTAGGCATCTAACCAAAGAGCCTGTGCTCACAGTAGGATGTGCTAAGGGTCCCTGTATATTCTGCTGGGTTCATAGCACACCTCAGTTAAGTGCTCCAAGTCAAGAAACACAGATCTCCATCTGAGTCCCCAGTTTAATCACTGCAGCCTCCCAGAGCTACCTCCCTCTCTCATAAAACTAGTAAAATGCTGTCAGTGCTGCAGAAGTTAATTCAAAGTGGGCTCACAAAGAAATGCAAATATAGCAGCCTAAAACACTTAGGTGAGTTTAAGTGTTTTCGTAAGCATTTGGCAGAGCTGGGGCCCGTGACTCTTTGGGTAGAGACATGCAAATCTGTGAGCACAAGATCCATTTGCACGGGGCTGGCTTAGGAGGGTGAAAAGGAGTGTTCAGGTTTTAAATAAGCTAAGAATGTGAGGCAGCCTGCCCAGCCAGGCTCTGAGATGAAACATTCAACCTGATCCATTTCTATGGTATCATGGTGGCTGCATTTTTGGAAACTTTGCTTTTTTAAATTTCTCTTTTCTCATGGCTCTGCCTCTAGGCCTCATTAATCTCCATAGGATTTGCAAGTGAACAATTGTCCTAATTCCATCTGGCTGGAGGACAACAAAAGAAAAAGGATCCTTTTTTAAAAAAGAAAGTTGCTTTTTTAGTTCTTCTTCCTTCTCCCTCCTTATTCTGGAAATTCCTGGCAATTTAACACTTAGCTACTTAATGATATTTCCAGAGTTAGGCTCGTTGGTACAACTTGAGAAATGCGATGATTAATAGCTAGGCATATGGGAGTGCTCTGCAGCCAGGCTGCTACTGTTGCGCTGACCTTGTTTCACAGAGGATGATCTTTTCTAACACAGTCTAAATGAAATTATAACCCAGAGATGTGGACTTAGACCTTGCTCCTCCCAGCCCCAAAGCTCTCCCGTGTTTGATGGACTAGCTCATCCTGCTTAACAATGGATGTATGAGAAGCTTTCTTCTTAGGAGCCAAAAATTAGGAAAATAACTGAGTTGTCAGTGGATGTAAATTAGAAATGAAAACAGTGATAGAAGAGGCTTGATTTTTTTTGTGATAGACAGTCTCAGCCCTTATAGCAGCCAAAGGGCTGCTGCTGGAGGGATACAGCATTCTGAAGCTGGGTAAACTCTGGAGTGAAAAGTTGCATTGTGAGTTACTTTTGAGACAGTTCAGAAAGTAGTGGAGAAAAAAGTAATTTTCTGATCTGAACACATTTCTAAAGACACCAAAACAGGGCCTTTACATTCAACTTTTCCAAAATAAAGTATGCCATTCTACCACCCTGAAAAAACCCCATAAAGAGAACATAAGGTACTCAAAGCAGACAGCACTGGAGTTTTCAGCTTGAATCAGCACCTCTGGCTTATCTCATCTAAGCCAATTTTGCCAGGGAATTTTAGTGTCTAGAGCTGTGCTGTCGAGGGCCTTTTAATATCTGCTTTTATCAGGTCTGGGGTTTATTTTTATTTCCATTTAGGAAAACTGTCCTCATTCATATTTCTCATAGATGCAGGCTGCCACACCATTGCATTCCTACTCACGTTGGTACCTCAGTACTGGGGACCGCAGAGCAGCATCTGGCCCCATGTTGCAGCTGGGACCTGGTCTTGGCCCGGCTGCTATAGCTGAAAACCTGTTTGCAGTACAACTTATATTTGAAACCACCTTGTTGTCTCAAGACTACTGTAGTTCTTGATTGTGAATCAAAATATAGAATTTTTGAGTAAAGGTCTTCATAACAGCCACTGAAACATGAGCATACACACAGGAGAAATTCAGCTTGCAGGTCCTGCAGCCTACATGCCATCCAGCTCCACAGACTTATGAAACGAACCCTGATTTACAGGCAGGTAATTAAAAGCAGATCTGCTGAGCAAGAAAGCAGTGTTTCTGCAGCTCCCATTGCCAGCTGGATCACACGTTGGAGCACGGCGCTGGCACCAGGGCTGAGCCAGCCCTGCCAGCTCCTCTGCTCCAACAGCATTAGCCCCTGACACGGGGCTGAGATGCCTTCTCTTCTCTGCTGCTCTTCTGGGTCCTCCACCTCCCTTCAGCCTGAAAACTGTTGTGCCACCAGCTCTGAGCTTTCAGGAGGGATTTTCAGGTTTCTGTTTTCTTTTTCTGGTGAGGAAGGTTTCTAAACGTGATAAATGTAAGACATGGATTTGCTGAACGGCTGACATTTAGGATGCCCTCCTAATTCTTTCAAGCCTACATTAATCCTTATTAATACCATTAGCATAATGTATGAGCTGGGGAAAGTGCACGGAAAGAATACATTTTGGTTTGTCACACAACATCCTGTTCCACATTCCTATAAGTCAAGCAGGAACAGACTTCCATGGCCAAAGTGTTTTAAGGTGAGCGCGTCTGTCACAGACCACAAAGGAGTTTCAAATAAGCAGATTCAGCATCTGCTTTTCTCCAGCAAAGAAGATAACTAAAATCCTTGTTCCCACAGCCCTGCTTTAAAGCCATTAAACTTGACCTTACTGTTACGTAGCCCCAGCTTAGCTCCCTCTGCAATGCCCAAATTCCTATAAAAGCACCCCATGCTGCTCCCTGCTCCTGGAAATGTCCATGAGCACTGGCTGTGGTCCGATCTTTCTGGGCAGAGTCTGCGTGCTTCGGAGTTTTTGCCGTCTTCCTTCATAAAGACTGAAAAGTGAGGAAATTAACTGGGAGAGGGGATATTATAGTGGTTTTCATGTTCAAGTCCCAGTTTAGGTCTCCGCAGGTTGTAAACTGTTGAAGCCTGTATTTCCCCGTCAGCAGAGCAGTTCGGCATGTGCACAACTTTCACTTAGCTGATTAACATTGCTGACTATGGAACTTAATGAGGTTCCACATCAGAGATCCAGCCAGGAGCTCTATTAAAAACCTGCTCCGTATTTGTGAGTTGAAAGATGTGAGGGGCAGAAGCCAGTTTGCTTTAGGTGATGCTGCACAATGCTAGAGGATGCAGTTCCTATTTCAGAAAAAAAAAGCAGCTGTCACTCCTGGACAGTCTGTAAATTGGGTAGCATTTCACAGCCCAGTCATACACAGCCACATCAGACAGTGTCTGGGTTTGTACGTTTATGGGGTTTAGTGATCTGGGTTGCTCCATGTCCAGGGAACCAGAAAGCTGCATTCCCAAGGATCTCTCAGTTACTTAAAATTTCATACAGTTCATCTTCTTATTTTACTTGACAAAAATGGTGATCGCCTTCTGTATCCCACACACTGCAACTCACATTGATATGTATTTGGAAAATACATTAAATGATTTATTCCAGCTTTATCCATGTCCTAATAATGCAATGAATTATTGATGGGTACTAGGAAAAAGAAAAAGAAGCAGAATAGTATTTCAACAGAGGCACTTATTCAGAAAAGTGAAGTGGAATGAAAGTGCTTTCCATGCCATCGGATTTTAAGCTTCGAAATATTTTCCTATCCAAAACTAGGACAACAATATAAAAACAACTCTTGTCAAGTACTTTTACAAACGGAAGCCTCCCTTAGTGCAGGATCTGGCCAATGAACATGTAAAATCTTCAGCTAAAAAGGAAAGGCAATTTTAAAAATGAAAAAAGTCACGTTGGAACCGAAGTCAGAATATTTTAATTTAAAAGCTAAGACAGAAAAGAGGTTTTGGCAGTTAAAGCAAATCCTTGAGAAACACCTAAAACTGAAACAGTTAAACTGACACTCACCCTTTCACTCAGACAAGTTTGATTTTAATGAATCCTCTCCTGTGGAAGACGTATATCTGAACAGATCTCTGTTGTGCCTAGTATGATGAGACCTCATTTCTGACTCCAGTTCCAAGGCTTCTCTATTAAAAGACAGGAAGGAAGCCAACTTGCCAAACTGCACTTCTTCTTGGGGAAGGAAAACAAGGAATAAACCTGATTGTTAAAGTATCTGCTGATACGAGCAGTTACCGGAATACGGGGTGGAGATGGGGCCAGACTTTCCTTGCAACAACTTGGTAAAACCTAAGAAAAGCAGCAAAGACTGTGTTAGAATTCTGGTGACACTGGTGTGCTTGATGCTTGAAACTGAGCTGTTACAGACCTTCAGGGAACTGAATGTGCAAGGATGAAGTATGAGAGATACACGGACTGCAAAGAAATAAAGCAGGTTGTGAAAATCCAAGGACCAGGATCAAGCCCCTGCCTGCTCAGCCGAGCTTTGTGAGCATTCATGGAGCACAATCATGCAGTCTTGGTAGTGAAGCACTTGTTGAAACCCTGTCTCTACAAAGCTAATGTTCGTGGAGGCACTGACTCTCTGCTCAATCTATGGGACTTAGAGACAATCACTTGTTTTGAGAAGACTGGTCATGTTCTGCACAACTTTAGGCCCAATCATTTTCTCTTGCTTTAGGATGAGCATTGTGGCCAGCTCCCTCAGCTCCCTCCCGCCCCCAGAGACAAAAACCTGCACAGAGGATGACTCAACAGAAAAACAAAATAACTCCACAGAGGAGGACTCTAAAAATATGCTCAATTATCTGCAATACAATGACAGCTTTTGATTCAATTTGAGCATTCTGGGTTTATCATTTCCTTCTCTGTCAGTGGGATGCGTTCTGTGAGCAGCAATCTTTGTGTTTTTTTGACAAAGTAGGAAATTCACAATGGAAAAGAAGAAAGGTAATGAAGTCCTGAAGATGTCTTCTTCCCCTCTTTTAAAGGACTGGTAATGAGAAGGAAACTGGTTATAGTCAGAACTGCCAGGCTATCAGATGGAATGAGATTTGAAGGGGAAAAAAAATTAATGGCATGCTAAATATGTTGTTGAAATGCATTGGGAATAGCTTCACATTAAGAGGAAAACAGCTTAAAATCATGTAAAATGGAGGTCAGGCATGAGAAGGAATGTGTCTGTAGAGAATTTTGTGCATGCTAAAAGCTGCCCACAAATTCTAAATACACACATTGAGAACTGCACAATAATCTGGTCAAACAAGGTTTTCAGAGGGGGAATTATCTGCATCCGCAGCTATTTTGGGGTATACTTCATCACTGCATACTTTTTCAGTTATCGCAATCTTGCATTCAGTGACAGAAACGAATATGAAGATGTGGGTCACTACAATTCTTTGCAAAAAAGCAAGAATCTGGTTAGAACAGTCTTGATTTTCTCAGTTAGAAAATGTTGAATACTTTTATCAATTTCAATTATAGTGCCAATTTCCTTTAAGCTGCTCTCTCTGAGGGTTTGCACACTCATGCTCTGGGCATGTGCATAAGCAAACTAAACTTTGAAACAGTTGGCTAATTTTAACGATATTTGGCAGAGGCATGATTCTCAAAGTTATTAAGGTCCTAAAAGTTTTCAGAGGAAAGTGGAAAGCTGCAGTGTACATTGAGACAGTAGTGCAGGATCCACAAGGAACCTCAACTTGGAAGCACAAGTACATAAAATCAGCTTTCCAAAGTTCATGGACACTACAGTGAGCTGTAGGAAACAAAAAACCAAACAAAATCATGTTTAAGCCACCAAAGCTGAACACCTCATTTTTCGATAAGTAGCTGTTAAAATTTCAAAGCTTTTTATATATCAATTTATCTGTGGGGCTCCAGCAGAAGTTACTTGGAAGATGGCATCGCAGCACTACCATCTTGCATGGAAAGCTTTGAAAACTAGCCTCTAAATACCCAGTCCATTAAAGTACGACAAGAAGTATAAATGCACCAAAACCTCTCATTGAAATCCATCCCTTTTAAGTTTCTGAATGATACAGGCTCTCACTGCACTTAATAGCGAAGAATTACATAAAGTTAAAGAAGGGGACATTTGGGGGGAAGAGCAACTGAAGAAGTGGTCCAGGGGTAGACCTGTCCCACTTGCACTGCTACAAATGTGTGTTCAGTGACAGAGGAAAAGACCAAACAGTATGAAGAAATTGTAGGTGCAAACTTTCCAACTAATGTAAAAATCAAGAATGGTATTTTATTTCCTAACATACAGGAAGGAAATCTGAAGGGAAAAAATATTTTACATGAATTGGATCCTATTTTCATTGAAGTCCAAAGGCTGAAGGTTTAGTAGATGATTTCAGAGAATATTCTGATGGCCTCCCATCTTGAGGGAAGAGAAAGAAAAAGCCTTTAAGGCATTTCCATAAGAAGCTCCAGGGTAGTATTATCCAAACAGACTTCCCAGTTAAAGAAATGTATCCATCTTTAGTACTTCTTATTTATTGCTCAGGTTAATAAGGCAGAGAGCTAAGTAATTGCTTTTGAGAGAGGGTCATTTTGAGAAGAAGGTCCTATGCAGCCTACGGTCTTCCCAGGTCAGAAATCTACCTTTCCTAAATGGAGAGTTAATGAGGTGGTCTCTACACAGTATTGTAAAGTACCTTGGCCAGCTGGAGTGCTTACTGTGTAGTCTATAGTCTCAGACAAGTCTGTTCTGTTTAAATTGTATTTACATGGATTTTCCTTCTGTTTTTCTATTTGTTACACTGTGTTAAATAAATCTGGCTTTATTCAAGATAATTTGGATTTATTGATTTTTACTGAGGACAATTACTCTGAGTGATGTCCCAGGAGAAGAATATGAACCTCTGGTGAGGGGCACAGCAGCTAAGGAACTGTCACACACAATTAAAGGCTCAGGAGCTCTCTCATAGAGAAATAAGGATATTCTGGCTGTGCTGACTGCACAGACCATCTAAGTAGTGATTAAAATACACATGATTGTACTCAGCAACTCATTAAGGATTTTTCGTTTCTGTATCACTACATTAGAGACCATAAGGAATCACCCCTGTTTCAGTCCTGCCGTGCCTTCAAATCCACCACTAAAACTCAAACATCAGGTCCCAGGTGCTTAATGCCAAAAAAAGAAACAGCTTTAGAATTCCTAGCTACATATATATCTAGGCAAGGTCCTGATGGCCTGTAAATGTCTAGTATGATAGAAAAATGCCAATTCTAAAGCTCTTTTAGGTCTCTGTATGACATACTCCCTCTAATTGCAATTCATATAGAAAAGTCAAATAAGGCTAAAGAGAAGAACATCCTAACATTGTTTGAATTTACACTTCTTTAAATGTAATGGCAAAAATCCCTTTGACACAGAACCAGTAACCTTGTCACAAAAACAGAAACACAGAACCAGTCCTCTGGAGCCACAGTTCTTGAAAGTTCATTCTGTAGCTCTTTGTCCCTATTTACATTATAATTGCTGTAGTTATAGATGTGGTTCGTACCAGGTGTGTATCTGCACTGTGTTTGCCTCAGATTTATCCAGTCAATTCCCCTGAGAGCAGAAAGAAGCACATGGATATCTTGGTGGGATAAATGCAGCATCCCAGGAGTGCTACCCAGACTCAGAGTGAATGCAATGTGCCATCACCTCTACAGAAGGACTCCCAGGTACAAACTGGATGGTGCTAATTTGGTGTCACTACACACTTCTTATGGATTTTATCCTTTTTCTTTTTAAATTGGAGAAAAAATATAGGTGGGAAGGAAAAGGATCCTGAGAGAGGCAGTGCCCCTGTTCCAAACCCTAGTGGATAGAGATAGATGCTGCTGCTCAGAAAACTGGGGTGGAAAAAACAGGAGGTTTCTATTCATCCTTGATTAGCTTGTTATAAAATTCTCACTTGCTTAAGTCCTGCAAGCAAATAGCAGGAATCTAAAAAAGCATTAGATAATACCCCTGCATGTGCTGACACGTCTTGGTACTGGCATGACTGCGCAGAGAGGGGAGAGTGTAAATGGGGTGGAATATATATAGGGATTATTTCACCGTTTTTTCACTCTAGAGGTGGATATTTGCGTGTGTTCCTGTTCATTTGCCTTTGCAGAGTCGGTGGACAAGGAGAGAGCATGAAGATTTACAGCTCTTTGAAGAGGAAAAAAAAATCAGGGCAAAGGCACACAAGCCTTCACTGTTCACACACTCCTGGGGATGATTTTTTGTTCTTTTGTTTTGAGTTCATCAGTGTTTAAATACACAGAGAGTCTTTTCTCGTATGACAACAGTGGCTGTGGAGAAAAATAGAGGAAAAAAAGCACTTTCATTTCAGATGCTATCTCCAAGGAGAGTATAAAATTTACACCAAGTCACTCGCTAGATGGTTGAAAGTGCTTCGTTTACTCTATGCTCAAAACCATGAAGACTTCAGCACAGCCTTAGCACGTCCTTGCCTCTCAGGGCAAGGGCACACAGAGGAATTTGACTACAAATAACATTAGGTAAGACCTTTGTGATTTGTTCAGTTTCTCACATGGATTTCTGTAGCCTCTAAGATCACACACAAACTACTAACTGTAGGACAGCAGAAAAACTCATTATTCTCTGAAGAAACAGCAGAGCTTTATGAAGCACTTACTTATCTCCTTTTATTTACTTTATTCCTTATACCTAAACCATCCATTTTTCTTAGTTACTAACATTATATTCACCACAGTAGCATCAAAATGCTTCACAGTCTTTAAAGTATCTATCCTGAACCTCTCTTATCATTAATGTATTGCTTTTCTCATGCAAATAAGATGCTTTTCTGCCCATGCATAAGATGAGGGACTTGAAGCCATGATTTGAATACCCATATAGCATGGCCAGCCTGTATAGGTGAGTAGCCCAGGCTCATGTACACTGATGTGAATATATTGCTTCAACTTCATTTACACCTAGCTGCAAATCTCCACTTGGCAACACAGACTGACAAAGCAGATGTACTCTAAAAGACTACTATATCTAATTTCAGTTGAAAACAAAATTACTTGTAGCCAGCCATTTTCTATGTAACACCACAGGAAATGAGGACTTTAAGTAACAAGCAGGTATCTTTGAATTTCTCCATGTAAGTGACTTAAGAAACCTGTAACAAAGCTGAAATCTGAGCAGACTCTAAACCCTGCCCTTCACCCTTCAGCTGGCTGTTTTTTATGCTTTTCTGCAGTAAAATAAATGAAGTAGGTAGTAGTTTTATCTTAGGAAACAAAAATGCATGTTATCATTCTCTGTTAGCATTGAGGAGGAAGCATTTAACTTGAGTGGAAAAAGAGCAAATTTAGGATGAGAATGGGGGCAAAGTGAATCACAAACACAGGCAGAGACTGTGTTTTGGAAAGTTTGTAATAGCTGGGTTTCAAACAGGAGCCCATCAGGCAGAGATATCCGGCAGAGACTGTAAAAGATGTTGGAACTACTCTTCCATTGCAAAACCCACAACAAGGAAGAGGCAAACACAGGACGTAGTAAGCTCTGCCCCCAAACAGAAAAATCTCTTTTAAGCAGTAAACCAGAACACTAAGTTTTCAGCATTTCTACTCCGTGCTTCACCTAGGCAAGGGAAACTCTCTCTCTTATACTGAAAATTAAATAGAGACAATCTCAAGGAGACGTTGGAAAGAAGCAGCAAAGAAATACGCTATCTAAGACCCAGGGCTGGAATGCTGCACTTCAGAGACCAGGGAGAAAGCTCAATTCAGGAGAAGGGAAAGCAGCGTTACATTCATCTAAGCTGGGCTCTCCTTATTCTGGAATGTAGGGAAAAGATTCATAAAATGAGTCTGAAGTCTAACACAAGACACCCATCAGCTATGCCTCAACAGAGAGCAAGGTATGGACCTGTTGAAGAAGATCCAGAGGAAGGCCACAAAGATGATCAGAGAGATGGAGCACCTCTTCTATGAGGAAAAGCTGAGAGATAGGGTTGTTCAATCTGGAAAAGGCTCTGGGGAGACCTTGTGTCCTGGACTATATGTGAAAAAACCCTGCCAATTAACAGAATACCACATGCCAGAAGGAGACTCAGCAGTCTCATAATTTTAATAAAGGGTCTAATGAAGAACAAAGAGGGGCTGAAAATTTACCCTACAGAAATGGCATCCCTGAGTTATTCATATCCTGCAGTACAGCCTGTCTGGCATACACTCACTTCAGCTCTTCGTGTCCAGCAGTGATGACATAGCTGGCCACCCCTTCCCCTGCGCCACCAGTCTGGGGTGTCTTCACCCTCCCAATTTTTGCATGACAGCCCAGACAGGAAAACACATTCACCCTGGATACCTGCCTATGAGGATTCGAAACAGACCTGAGCCTCATCCCTGGTATTGTATTTCAAGTGTCTTTTCTGTAACTCCTTCCTCTGTGGGTTAATGAAGACTTAAGCACTCCGTCTCAGCAGCATTGATGTAAAACGGCTGCTTATTGCCTGTTCCATCTCACTGACTTTTATTGTGATACTTAAACCAAAATGGTGAACTATTACACTTCATAGCCTGCAAATAAAAGCAGAATGTTAAAAAGCAGAGGCTATAACCTCTGATCCAGTCAAAATTGCTCTAAACATCTAAGGCTCATAATCTTGAGACAACTTTACTCGGCTCCAAAGGGGCAAGGAATGGCATGGATTATCATCCACAGCATATGAAGGAGGGACTTTAATTGTAATGCTACAATTTTTATTGTACCCACGCTCAAAGATAATGAAAAAATCCTAAACCAGCATGTAAAACAGCTCAGCTCCATTGACTTCAGAGTGGCTAACCCAGTTTACATTAGTGGGAATTTAGCACATTATTTAGAAGACTTGAATAACCTGCAGCAAGTAGGAGATATTGGATCTTCTTTTCTTTGGACCACACAGAGAAGCCACTGTGGTGATGGCAGCCAATTTTCCCTGTTTCCAAAGACCGACCTGTTCTGCAAATCATTGCAACTACAAACACTGCATTTCCAATTCTACACTTTAACGGAGCCACCTGAGCAGTACAATATCCATTTTTAGAGGCAGGAGGTCCTGGGGTCATGTCTACAGTGACTTGGGCACTGAAATCAAATAAGAGAGGGGAGAGAATTGGCTCTCAGTCATATTTTCAAATTCCTGATTTGGGGAAAGCCAGAGGCCAATAGAAACTCTGGCTCAGCTTAGAGGAGGAAAGGGACTGCTTTTAGCTGTAGCCTCCCTCCTTCTGCACATGCAAGTATGTTCTGTTAATTTTGAAATAACATTGTTTTTACGGACCTACCTTAGACATATCCAAGTTAGCCAAAATTGATTTTAGTCCCAAACTCCAACAAACTTCCCACAGAGGCAGTGGAAAAGACGCTATTGAGCTAAGTATGGTCTGGCTGAACACCTTTAGTAACACAGCCTACCAAGTCATTAAACATTTCTTATGCAGAAATATGAGGGCTAAATTTGACACTAGCCAGAATATCTGGTTTTACACAGCGTGAAAAGTCAAAATGGTTCGGTTGCAAGGATGAAATAGTTTGTGGGATTTCTGATTGAGCCCAGAGCAGGGAAAATTGGTACTCTCACAAAAGGAGCCTGTTCATAATGAACCTGCGCACAGTTTCAGAGCTTGTCTTACTGCTTCTGGTTTCCTCACTGGTAACTCTGAACAGGTTGATGGAAGCCAATACCTTTGGGGGAACTAGAAAAGAGGTAAAATTCTTAAGAAAAGCTGCAAAATTAGACATGGCAGCCATTCAGATGGACCCTAAATATGGGTTGGAGCAATGTCCCCAGGACCTCTGCTACATCCTGGCGTAACTGTGAAGACTGACTCCCATAAAGAACACCTTTGTAGGTAACCCTGGCTTAACAGGACACTGGGAATTTATCCAGCACTAAGCGAAATAACAGAGATAAGAATTTTTTAAGTGACTCACTGTTTGGAGAGTCTTTTGGAGTGCACAAGTCAAGACACCTGAATCTGTTAAGACACCTAAGAGGGACCAGACTTCAAAGAAGTAGATATACTGATAACAGATTTACAGAGCAGGATCTTTAGAAGCTGCCTCAAGGTAGGGAATAAAAATAAAATAAAGATGAGAAACAAAATAAATACTACCAAGGCAACCACAGCCTATCTGTGCAATTGAAAAATCTTGTTTAAGATACATAGAATTCAAAGCAACTCACTTCTGCACACATCAGAGGTGAGGAAGTTCTTGTAGTGGAAGCTGAAGATGCAAAAAGCTTGAAAATATTCAAAAAAGGAGTTGGCAAAACTCTTGAAAAAAACAAAACAAAAAACCAAACCAAAACTAAACCCCACCCTTTGTGGTTGCTTAGAAATAAATATTCAGCAATTAAAAAAATATATAAAATATTACAAATAACCCAAACAGACAAAACCCTTAATTGTGGGTAAAGATAACATTTTATAGCTCAAGAACCGCTTGAGCTACCAGATCCTGGAAGAGTGCTGTGGGCTAAATGTTTCTATATGTCCGACCAGTTATCCCATGCTCCCCTGCTGGGCCACTTTAAGGGAGAGGACATGTACCTGAGCAGGTATTAGTCTGAATCAGTGCAGATGTTTTCCTAACCTTATGTTCCTATGCCTGAATACTTTTATGGATGTAATAATTTATGTAGCTCCTGGTAACTGTGAAGATGACAGTGGTCAATGCCTAGTACTTTTTGTGTAGACTTTAGAATGACCACTATGCTTTTTCTGTTTTAGAAAAAAGGAAGATTTTAAGGAACTCTGACCAGCAGCTTGGCCTTTCCAATGCAAAAAAAAAGGCTTTGGAAACACCTAAATAGATGCCATTAAGGAAATAGATCAGTTTGATATAAAATAGTAGCAGCATAAAAGTTCCTGTGTTTTACCTCCGTGGAATAGCAAATCCAAGAGAGATCTAACTAATGCAACATAGATCTCCAGCTCCCACTCCCAGGAACTGATTACCCTAAAATCTTCACAGCATCCACAGGGGACCGCAAAGCACTATTACATCTTTTTTACAAAACCAGGGAAGAGAAGCACAGGTAGAGTAAGTGATTTACCCCCGGATCCCACAGGAAGCTTGCAGTGCACCAACAGCATTAAGACTGAGACTTCTTGGACAAACAAAGGTACCCTGAGGGCAAATAGGAAGCAGAGTCCAGGTCAGCCTTCAATGAACTGCCTTGCTTCTTCCTCCTCAGGGGAATCCGCTGACTGCACCGAGAGCCGTGCGTACTGTGACCTGCCGCCTCTATAGCCACGGCTCAAAGCCAAGGGAATTCAGTTCCCCCTCTTGAAATCCACTCTCTCTCTCATGGTAATGAGCACTTTAATCTATCAGGAAAATGTAGAGCTTCTTGGCGCTGCTTTTTATTTCTGATCTGTGTTTTCTCCCTCTCTCTTTTAGGTTAATTTATCTGATTACATGCAAGGCACTGCAGCCGTGTTAAGGTACCAGTCGAGTTTCCACTTGGAGGCTTGGAGGAAAGATTACCATTAAAACGTGACTTCCATCCACTCAGCTGAAATTACTATTGATTGCCAAAGAAAAATATTTGTGCTGTGAAGCTGGGAGCTATGATGTTGAACCGTATTAACATAATGTTAGCATAGCTACGGGTGTTTAGTGGCACGCAATCAGATTTGAAATGAACGTTGATTATAGATTGAGATTAATGTTCACATATTCATAGGAACACAATGAAAAGAGCAATTTCCTTTCTACTACAGATCAATGGTTTCCCCATTCAATTATACAGCTGTAATAATTGCATTATGCGGAAATATTTCTTAATGGCTTATTTCATTCTTTCTGTTTGCCTCTGTGTGTGTGAGACAGAAAGACAGAAAGATGTTGTGTGCTTGCACGCACACATGCATGTGTGAAATCTTTTGTCGGTGGTACTTGCCAAAGCCTGTATCCAATGCAAAATACTTTAATTACTAGTGCAAATGTGCAATCTTTGGCTAAGCTAATAATCTCTTGGCATTTTCCCACTATTCTTTTTATTCCCCCAACATAGGCTTCAGGTTTCTCTGCTTGTTTGAGGTTTTAACAGCTGGAACCCACTGCACAGCAGATAAACTGGTTTTGGTCTGTGTGTAGCTCTGAATCCCGTGTTGTCCAAGTGGTCACCAGAGACCATGCTGGGTTCATGCCTGTGTCCTGCACTGTTTTAGTACTAATAGAAGCAGGTTAGAAGCACTACTGAAACCCCTTACTCCCTTAGTACTGTCCACCTAATCATACCAGTTGGTGCAGCTAAGAAGCACAAGACTAGTTAAGCAAAATAACTTCCTATGAATTTTCAGCCTTGTTCTTAGCACTCAGGGATTTGGACTTAAATTAAAAATGAGGCCTTGAATAGCTGTGGTGCATCTGCAGGAACAGGAAACTACTGCTAGACATCTATTTCTATCTGAAATCAAGGCAAGATAGGACACCTTCTGAAGGGAAATCTGGTAGTGGAGACTAAATTTGAAAGCACATGAGGAATTAAGGTAAAAGAACCTTCTCTTCCTATTTTGGTACAACACTGCTGAAGGAGCTCTTTTTTTCATCTTCCTCAGAAATAAAATTTCTCACTTATCCTCATTTTTGCCCCAAAACACATTAGCTCAGACATATTCTTCTTCTACAAAAGAACACCTTTAGGTTCCTAGATTGGTGGGTCAGTGGCCCAGAGGAGAATGTGTTACAAGGGAACAGATGTATCTCCCTGAAGGAGTTCATATGGTGAGTGTGAAAGGAGGAGTTTTGCGCAGAAAAATGCAAAGAGGCAGCAGAGAAGGCAGGCTGTAAGAAAAGACTAGCAACAGGAGCCGATGGAACAGTTTACAGTGCATTACTTGGCTCTGCTCTAGGGGATGTCCTGTTATTGAACCTTTTGACTTCAAATTACTTTAAAACATCTCTGCAGAGAGATATTGTTAGACAGCAGCCTTGACCACAGTGCATGTGCAGAAGCACATTCTCCAAGCTACCTCACAGAGGAAGCCTGCAATATTTCGAGGCTCGGTATCAGACACATCCTACAGACCGTATTGCTGGCAATGATCAAAACCCCATAAGACAGAGCTGAGTAATGTACTTCAGGTTGTTCAACTTGGAAGCTGAGGGTAAGGGTATTCTGGTCGTACACCATTTCTGCTGACTGTGCTCTCTGCACTAGCAAGAGTTTCAAGAAACCATAGCAGTTGTCATGTGAGATCTGCACCATGTATTTAAGCTGGCTTCACTTCCTCAGGAGGGTTCATTTTTTTCTCGATGGAAAAAAGCTTCCAGCAGCACAACACACAGCTATTCCTCAGCATGGTCTGGCTTGTTGCGTTTGTCTTTCTAACACTGCCAGCTCTTTGAGGTAAAGAATCAAGTTTTGCAGGGTTTTTTTTATTTGGTTTTTGGGTTTTTGGTTCTGGTTTATTGGGGTTTTTTTCCAGACCATCCACGAAAAAGATGTCCATGTTTTGGTACATCATTCTACATTGTAGGAGAAAAACCCTTAAGTGCACTTAAGCAGGATTCAAAGTTAGACATTGAACACTTTTAGCTGGTTTAGAAGAAAACCCCAGCTACTTGATACGTGGAAGAAATTACTACACAGGGATTACAAGAACTGCAGAGTCACTATTCTCCTTGTGATGCTGAGTCATCAGATGGTAACAAATGAACAAGAATGAGGCAACATGACCCACTCATTCAGCATTTAATCTGCCTCCCTTTTCCCCCTTTCCTCAGTTTCACATCTCTGTTCACCCATCTCACTTTGTCAGAAGTCACATGGAAGGACAGGCACAGTTTTGTCTCATGTGCATTTTCAGTTACCAGACAGTGGAGTTTCACAAAAAGTGGTATATTTGAAGGGTCTTGCCTGGAGGAGAAATAGATGGAAGTAATCGTTGCTTTTATTAAACTAAGTATTTGGGCCTTTGGGAAGTGGGATAAGAGAAGTTAAGTGAATGGAGATTGTGGAAGAAACAAAATAAGTTTGATAAATCCCAGTGAACGGAAAACATCATTCAAAAGCTGTGATGTTTAAGATTTTGAAAGCTTAGCAGCTCTGAATGCGCATATTTCTGAGACCTGCAGGGGACCTTTGTTTTTAGAAAAGACATTTTAGTTTTCCAACTTTTCATTTGACAGAATATCAGATTGTTAAGTCTGTTTTGAAGGTCCTGGTTATTTTTTGTGCTTCAGTCATTCCCAGCAATACTGATTCAGTCTCACGTACCTGAAACTTGCTTGAAAAATAGCAAATACTTACGTTTGCACGCATGCCAGCCTGGGTCCTGAGGCACACCAGTGTAACTGCTAGTAGATGTTCTCCTCATGGAATCACTGTGGGTTCACAGCAGCAACAAGGAACTGGAGTTTGACACAGTACTGCTCTTACCTGACCCAGCTGGTGGCCTAAACTCAGATGCAGTGCATGCAGATTTGCAACAGTTGGCTTCAGAACTAGTCTTTAAACTCCCATTGTCAACTACTGTAATCTGCAATGAGCATTCCAGGCAGATATTCTTCAGTGTTTTTAGGAAGAAAATTATGTAAATTGTCAGATCACCAAGGCAGCAAATGCTGAGAAGTGGCTAACTTGTCTTTACAAATGAGTTGCTGAAGAGAATCACAATATCTGCAGTTAACAGAGGGGAGAAGGAAAGTGGGCATTTAACAGTCTTCCTGTCCTCAACTTCCCTCAGAAGTTCAGGTAAACATGGATTTCATCAAGCTTTGAATTAGCTTCCTCTGGAAAAGAGATTTGTCTTTGGTATGGATCTCTTCAGAAAACTAGGGAGGGATTCATCTCCTCTGACTCCAGATAACTCTAGTGAAGACAACTGTGTGTGATCCAGTCATCCATGATTCATTTATGGTTGAGTCAATGGAGAGAAGTAGGGATTTCTAAATTATGATTAATGAACAATTTCTGTCAAACACATCAGGAAGAGATGAATCGTGCTTTAGAACTGTTGACCATCGTCCATAGTCTGTAGGATAACCTACTGGAGCTGTTCAGACATTTACAGTTTAGATACCTGATGTGAAAGTTTGGAAAAAGTCAATCTCACACTTTTTTCCTAAGTAACATGAAAAATGAAAATCCCTGGGTCCTTGTGTAAGCACAGAACACAGAAACAGCTTTTCCTTCCTAAAAAAAATCTGACTTATTAAAATTAGAACATTCATTAGCTAATTATCATCTCTTCCTTCTCTTCAGCAGAAAATAAGGAAGCAGAATCTGTTAGAGGCTTGTTCAAGCACAGGTTAATCTGAAATTATATCCTATTAGATGGGAAACACAAAGAAATGCTTTGTTCCCAAGGTTATTTTCTACAGATTTTGTGAGTGGCCTATAATTTGGCCTAACACTTTACCTTGGAATTGTGGAAGCATATGGCACGACCTTCAACTCTTAACAGCCTTCAAGAAGCTGAAGTTGGATTATTTGGGGTCATGGGTAACAACTGAGAAGTCATAGGTCAAATTCAAAACCATATTACGTCTCTAGGAAAGATTACCTTCCCAATAACATATGAAATGACCTCTAGCTCTGATTAGTCTGTGAGGGGCTCTTGTCTTCCAGTCACACGTTCATGTATTCAAAATCTCTAGATCAAATACAAAGAAAAATTTCTTTCACCTTATTATGGTAGAATGCGTCTTTTTTCCCATTCCCTAAAGACAATTCTGGGTTTAGAAATGTTGTATTTATATCAACTACTTTGCCAGTGAAGCTGTTTTTAATAATATGCATGAGTTCCACCACTACTGCTCTATAGAGTACAATGGAAATATCATGTGAGATCAAATAAGTAGATTTTCCCCTTTTGGGGACAAATACACTTTTAAGAGAGGCATTGATATCCAATAGCAATCTTAATTTATGACATGCTTAATTTTGTGCATGATTACTATAGATGCCTTTGTAAAGGAGTGAAAATCCATGTTTTAATAATCTGCTCCATGGCTTTGTTCAGTTTTAGAGTATTGCTTGTGCTGGGGCACAAGTCTTCATGACTGATAGGAGCGGCAGACACTTACGCCATGAACACCGTGAAAATTAGTACTTGAGTATCAGTGAGGTAGGCATAAGACACAAAAGGTCTGGAGTTACATGGGAACCCAATTTGTGTTTATCAGTTTACTTACCCTGAAGCAAATTTCTCAGCAAACTAGAACTGCCTTCCCTGGAGTAACATCCTCAAATGAGCAGTGATGAAGCTTCTTTCAGCCTGATGGTTCAGACCTCCTAGGAAACAATGTGACTTCGTTGTTCTGTACATCACCATAGCAGAGCTTGGCTAATGCTAACTGCATTTATATCTACAAAGCAAACAAACAAAAAAGTGGCAAAATGAAAGTGGAAGAAACTTGAAACAAAAGGGTGACAGAAAAGAAGACTTTATGTTGTTTACCGCTGCTGCATATTTGTGAAGTGCCAATATGCTTTCAGAGCAATAAGTACTATGTGAGATGTGGTCAGATAGTATTTTAATAATACCTCAAAGAAAGACTAAAATATCCACCAGTTGTTGTAAGAAATGTTACCTGTCAGAAAATATGTCAAACAATAGGTTGCTTTCTTTATAACCATAGCTTCTCCTAGCCTATACTGGAAAACTAATGGAAGAATCAGAATTCTCAGATGTGTTAGGCATGTATTTAGGAGACCACTCACCAAGACTTGTGAATCAGTGTCTTGTGAAAGCCATTGCCATAAAGAGTGTAAACACAGCATGCCTGAGGAAGTGAATCTCTATTTGCATCAAAGACAAAGCAGTTCTTGTTCAAGAGGGAGAAATACCTCATTGTCTAAATTATTCTATTGTTTTAGGTATGTTTAAAAGAGGTACTAGTAGCTGCATCTGCAGGGAGGCTTGACATCCAAGGGAATCTGACTTCTGCACTCCAGGCTGGAGCTGAATTTCATCTTTCAGACTCATTGCTAGAGCATGTTGAAACATTTGGTTCTCTCATGCGTTAACAGAAGTCTGTAAATTTGAGAATTCAGCCTGGATCACACTGGATTCATTGTCTAGTCATAGTTAACTAGAACTAGTAGGGATGTCCGTAGGTAGTTCTGTATTTTTCTCTTTACTGTTTCGTAACCTTCCGTATTACAGTCTTTAGACTTCAAACAACATGCTAGAATTAAAATTTACTGTTTGGGAAATAGAAATCTGATAGTAAGAAAGCGTGTGTTGTAGCACACTCTGTTAATGTTGCTCACCGCTCTGCCTCCATGAGCTGTTCCTCCTTTGCACTAGTACCCTCTGCCCCTCAGTCTGGGTATTCAGAGTCTCAGCGTCAGCTCTTTTTGTCTTATGCTGATTAAACAAATCCACAGCTTGTTTGTCTTCACAGTAAGAAAAAGGACAGGTTCCTTTTCTGGACATGTTTTTTGTCCACCAAGCTCTGTTAGTTTCCTTCCCAGTCGAAAAGCACTATTGGGAACACTCGTGTGTTGTCCTGACTGCAGAGTGAATGGGGAAGGACCTAGCAAACACAGATGTGCAAGCTGATGGGACTGCTAATGTGCTTAGGGGTAGATGAAGGTAATTTTGGAAGAAGCATGATTTGGAAAAGCCGTGCTGAACAGTCTGTTGCAGTAAATGCCATGTCTATACTGAGGTGAAGACAGACTATAGGTTTTTACCACAATTTTTGCATTCCAAGAATGAGAAACAGAGCCCTGGTGGGAAAGAGAATGAAAAATTCAAGTAAAAGACATTACATTAGGCTGAAACCTTCATCATCACAGGTTAGCATTATGAAAAGGCAGCCTTTGTGCTAGGGTTATGCTAGGTAGCACCTTGTAACTGGAAGGGCTTATATGTCACGCTACATTGAAATATGCAAACACTTTTCATCTCAGCTCAGTGAGTTCTTGGCATCAATCACAACTGCCTCCTCCTTCATCCAAAGTGGTTTACATAAAACTGCCCATAATTCACTCTTTCTGAGGTTCACTGGCTCAAGGAGCCAAATCAAACCATCCCTGCAGGTTACAGGAGGCTGCCCTGCCTCACCATGGCCAGCGGGAGGTAAGTAAAAAGGCATTTGCAGTGCACTCCATCTGCCCTCATTTTGTATTTGAAATTCCAGATTCACCCCCTTGTCTTCACTTTCTCCAGCAGTTTCCCTCCTGGCTGTGTAAAAGCTATGCCAGGTGTTGCTTTGTTCCTTTACAGCAATATTGCTGCTGCCTTCTGTGAGCAGATGCTGGGGTCAGAAATGCCAGCATCATACTCCTTTCAACATTTTCTTTTTAACTTTGTCCTCCATACAGTTCCTCATATCTCCCCCCTGCAATATGCAGTTACACAAACTCTGTTCACACACATGCTGAGACTCAGGGTCTATGGACCAAAGAAAGTGGCATGTGTACAGACATGCTGCACTAGCATAGGCTTTGCCATAGTTTAGCTCATTGCTGTAGTGGCCAGGCACTCTTATACGGAAAATTTCAGCATCCAGGCGCTAGGGGCAGAAATCAGAAAACTCCAGAACCTCCTCATCTAGCAAAGCTGAGAAAGAGAATGAGTGCCGTGACTGTCTTCTGATATCTTCTATCTGTGGGACAAGCATTTCTTGGAGCCCCAGAGTGTTGAGTTGTAATATGAAGGGATACGGAGGAGCAAGAGGATATTCTTCTTTCCTTCCTTCCTTCCTTCCTGGGGATTCCTGGCAGTTAAACTGAGCTAAAAGCATAGAAAGATCAGGAAGCTATTTCAGTGGATGAGGCCTCCAGCACGTACACCAGTCTGGTGAGCATCTTGGTGAATACTTTGCAGTGTGGGAGGTTCCAAGCTGAGATCAACAAGTCTTCCAGCCTTTAGTGCTATTCTAGTTCAGATGGAAGCCCCCATCTGTTATTATCCTCAAGAATTTCCCTGCGTAGCAGGGTTTTCCCTGGATGTGAAGCTACAGCTGATCAGATATTACTTGCACTTCTTCAGTAGGTGGAAAGCTGGAGACTCACTGTGTGTGGTAAACACCTTCCTGGGAACTGTATCATTCTCTGAGGGCTGGGAAGCCAAAAAAAAGCAAGGCAGAGAGCAAATACATCAGTCTCTATTGCACCTAAAGACCTGACTTTGTTTTCAAGTGAAAATGAGATTTATGTTATCAGTCTGCTGCCTTAATGATCATTTGCCAACAATGCAAAACCATCACTTAATGGAGTATGACTGGCAATCTCCACTAAAGAAAGAGCTCTGATTGGAATCGTAGAGTTTGATTCACATCAGGCTTGAGGTATGCTACCAAAATACTGAAGGGTCTGAGAAGAGGATAAGAGCAGAGAGAGGCACTTGCCGCATATAATTTAATCGATTAAATGAGCCTGTTTCTTTTTCTCTTTTCTTGCAAGATGTTCACAGGCTGATTAGAATTTCTCCAAATTTATTTCTTATTCAAATTTACTCAATGGTATCTTGTGCTCTTTTAAAAATAAATAATATTGACTGATTACAAACAGTTCTCTGGGAGGACATGCTGTTCAGTATTCAAAATATGGTCTGATTTAGCTAATGACTTGGTCACATGGATCACACAACATCATTTCTCCTTTACAAGTGACAGCTATAGATCTTGCAAGTCAGGAAGAAAATCACCAGGGGTATGGATACTAAGAGAGTAGGGTCTGATAAAGAGGTTAAAGGAGTTTTAAACTCGAAGCATCCGAAAGGAAAATCAGCCCTCCTGAGATTTGCTGGCTGGGTGCAAAGGTTATATTTGACTTTCTTTCCTTGCCTGTCTGAGACAGTGGCCTACAGCGGAAAGCCAGAAAGTCCCTTTTATCTGCCTGTGTCCTGACTCGTCCTGAACCTTTAAAAAATGCAGAATAAAAACGGAGCATAAGAGGAGGAACACACAGGGTACGGCAAAATCTTAGATCCCCTTCTCGCTGCCTGACCAGTGCGTTCTCAGCCGCAGTGGAAAGGATTCTGCTATGCTGTTACTATAAGCCAACAATGAATTTTTTACCTCCTAGTGGAATTGTGACTAAAGGAGAGACTGAGACAAAGTGTCACCCTGCTGCTCCTAGGAGCTGAGGAATTTTGCACTCCACCCACTCCCCCCGGGCTGTGCCTGGAGTCTGTGTCTAGCACAAAAAACTTGGACACATGAGTACGCAACCTGAGGTCATGGGAGGGACAGGGTTCTCCTGCTCTGCACTGCCTGGAAATGCTTAGACGCTGAACATCCACGGCTGGAGACTGTTAGGAACAGGTTAAATAACCATGTGTAGGGAAAGACAGCCACTGAATTAGTCCTGCTTTGTGGCCAGTCCATAGTCTAGACAATCTCACGAGCTTCCTTCCACTGGACTGGACACAAATACAAGAACAAAGGTTCCCAAATCCTCCTGGCCCAGGCCCTGAGAGAAGCACAAGCTATTCCAGGCTCCCATCTCCTGAGACTCTTCCAAAAGGAGGATAACCGAAGTGACTTTTGAATGCAGCCACTTGACGTTCATCGTTTGCCAGGTTCTGTGTAAGTGAAAGTTGATTGCCTCAAATATTTGCATAGCAAAATGCCAGCAAAAAGTGTGAGCAAGGATCATGCAAATCAAACATTTATCTGAATGAAGTCTGCAATGTTATTTCATCTTTTGCAGCATCACCAAGGTCTTTGAAGATGTAGTTCTGGACTAATCTGAACTAGAGGTTCAGAATAAGATCAAAATATTGGGAAAGGCATGGAAGAGCAAGTCTCTGTAAAGCTATGCAGGACAGGCTGCACATCACCTGCCTACACTGGGGCTTTCTGTTTAGTGCAGGACTATTTGTCTCAACTTTACACTAAAGCCAAATTTAGCAACACAAACAGCATCATAGAGTCATATGGTAAAAAGCTCAGAGATTGTAATCCACAGCATTATTACCAGGACAGAGGTATTTCAAAGAAGCTGTTAAGATGCAGGGGCATGTATATGCATGAAAATCCAAGCAGAAGTCCTAAAGGTAAGAAACACATGCTTCCTCTTCTATAAACCCACCTCCCACCCCCATTCTTTTTTTTTGCAGTTTCACCTTATTGTCGGATTCTTTTTCTTCCACTACTTTCACCTTCCAAAAAAAGCAAACGTCCCATTTCCAGCAAAACACTTACTCAGTGCCTGTCTTCCCAGTGCTAATGGCTTTCTCAGACGGAAGATGCCGTGCTAGGCAGGAACCAAATGAAAAAATAAACAATTAATGGGCAGGATTCATTGTTTTTTACATGCCTTTACATTTTTACTTTCCAGATTGGCAGCACCATGGGAAACCCAACACTTGGATGAAGAGGAGTGTGTATGGTGAATATGGGGGAAGAATTCTGAAGCTGTAATTCAGGTAAGTGAAAGCTGAGAGGGGTTAGTTCTTTTTCCTTCTCTTTTTCTTCCCTTTTTTTTCCAGGCAATTATTTTATAGCACATATCATCAAGTTTGTATTAAACAGAGTTTTTGGGGATAATGCTTTCCAGCCTTGATTCTCAGTAACTCTTCCAAATGCTACTTTAAAATGTCTTAGCTGTATAAATACATGAGACCTCAATGTTCCCCTTGTGGACTAAGCTGAAAACAAGTTAGATTAAAAATAGATTTATTTTTAGTATTTCTAATTATGCATTGGCCAAAGAGAAAAACAAACAAACAAGCAGAAATCTGTCACATGAGAAGGATTTGATGTTCCTAATGAGATTTTAAAATTGACACCTGATTTTATATTTGTAAAAACAAAGCCTCAGAGAAAGCTTACATACATCAAGGTCTACATAGAAGCAGATCAATCTCAGTAAGTCAGTGACTTGTTCTTGGCTATTTGACTTGGGGTACAGTCTCCCTTAACATGTCAGATGAGCTAGCCTCATAGAAGGCACTGGGAGCACTAGGGACCAAGCTAAGCTCACATAAAAGGCCTGCTATACTATGGTAAGCAACTTAAATGAGCATCATTCCATAGCAGCACAATCTATCAGGGTCCCCACAACATCCCACTACCAGCACAAAGTGATTTTCTGCACAGAGGTGCAGAACTGGAACTGCTCCACATGAACTAAATGACAAAAGGGTCTTTGAATTCAGTGGCAAGAGCTTTGTCCAGTCTGATTGTAATCCAATCATCAATTCACCTTTTTGACATTTCCAATTATTCTTTTGCTATCTGATTACTTTTTTCTTAATTAATCTTTTGCTATATTTAACTGTCCTTTATTAAATGCAGATGTTCAGAGGATTAAACCACACAATAGATCCACATTACATTAAATATCACAGTAAAATCTCAATAAGCACGAGTGTTTTCCTTTGTTTTAGAAATCAATGGATATTTAATTAACACTGAGTAATAACTCTTGCAAGTAGAAGAATCCCTTCAGATTTAAATGAAATCATTATTATATGTTAAATGGGAATGCAGATACGTTTGAATAATTTCAAAGTTCTCTACAAACAAGGATGAATTTAAATACTCTCTGTTCTTCCAGACTGGTGCAAAAATCAATGTTTTATTTCCAACATCCTCCAAACCTGGACACTCAGACAACTGCTCAAGAAGAAAGGCCAAGGAGTGCACAGAGAGTGCCTGGCTCAAAGAATGCAAACCCATGCCATTTCCCTAAGCATTAGGCAATTCTTCCTGGCAATAGCTGGTAGTTACTAGAGACCATGTTTGTTAAAGGTTAGAACACCCACAGAAGAAACAAGCACTCTTCCCATGAGCACTGAGTTGGCACTCACATGCTAAAAATCCTTAAGAATTTTCCAAATTTCCATTAATTCTGGGTGCTTAAATTGAATTTAAGGTTGCTCTGTGCATCTGCCCATCCAACCATTGCTACTGGAAAGGTTACTGATGAAGACATTACTCTCCAGTAGGGACTTCTGTAGTCACTACATGTTGTTACACAGACAGGTTCTCCATGGGAGTTGGGTCCCTATGTCTCAGACACTCTGTTGACAACCTTCGTTTTTAATTTCTTGCTTTTTCACCCTAAGGAAATCTAAAGCATATTTTCACACATGTAGTGTTTCGAAGACAATGTTAAAGTAGCTTCTAATATTTGGGAGCAGAACTAAGGAAGAATTAGTACAAGACCAGCCAGTTGAAAGGAGATAAGAAAATCAGTGTGGCTGGAAGAAATATTTTCTGGAAATTCTGAAAATTCCCATTTTTCCTATCAGTACACGGCCTATGTTGTTACAATTGTCCTTATGTCTGAAATAAAACCAGTGATACCTTTCAGGTAAAAGCAGCGCATCTCCTTTCTTGCGTCAATACACATCCTTCAGCATAACAATGTCTGGATAGACTTTTCTGGGGGGAGGGGTACTAGTCTTGCTTTCACAGGTTACAAAGATTATTTACACCATAAAATGAAATAATTATACTTATTATTTTTTAATTATTATTTATGAATTATAAATAAGGAATAAAGGGTTTGATGGTTTGGGGATGCAGAAAGGTTTTCTCTTGTTTTGAGTCCCTCCTTCTCCCCTCCTCCACATTTTGTAACACAACAGCATCACTTCTCCTCAATGCTCAGCACTGTCAGTGAGGGGCTGGGGATCCTGCATCCTTAATCACTGCATCAGAGAGGGAGGGGGGTGACATGGGTGAACAGCATACAAAAAAAGCAAAGATGACTTAGATGGATCGCACCGTCTGTGCCAGGACTGCAGTCTGTACGCCTGAGTCCAGCAGCGACACTAAATAATAGTAAACCCCAAGATTATGAGCAGGCTGTGGAGTTAAGCGCCTGGATGTGGACTTTATCAGACAGCAAGCTAAAGATTAACCTCCTGGCCCCCTCATCGGGGTGGTGCTGGTACCCCATTCATTAACAGTTGGGCAGGGGGTGAGGCAGGGAGAGCTCTGCAGGCCCAGAGCCACCAGTTTCACAACAGGCTGCTGTGTCTCCTGCTGAAGGTTTTGTTTTGTTTTGTTTTCTTCATTGGATTCTAGGGTACAAATTCTTGGAGTCTTTATTTACTGCCAAGTGGAAGCGCTGTGTGACTCCGGAAATACCTGTCGCCTAATTAAATTGTCTAGAGAGGAATTTTGGAAAGCGCTTCTAATTCAGGAGCTTAATTTAGGCTGGGACTGTGCACCAGAGCTTTCTGTCTTATTATTAGATGGAATTTCAATCATTGCAGATCTCTCCCCACCCCCAGCATTCTTTCCTCTCTCCCCATATCCTAACAACCTGATTCTGGCACAATTCCCTTCCCCTTTAACCCTCCGGAGCTAAAAATAATATCCTCTTGGAACTAGCCAAAATTGAAAAAAAAAGAAAGAAAAAAAGGAAGCAAGCACTGCACCAGAGGTGTTGATTTGCAGGAGTGAGCTAGAGATGGGTTCAGCAATCATTTCGCAGCAGCCTCTCTAAAGAGAGACCAAAGGCATTATGAGAAAAACCCAGCTCATGGGTCCTGAGAGTAAGGAAGATGGTGTGCTCTAAGGGCATCTTAAGCCTGTAACGTCTGTAAGATGCAGCCATCATATGCCTGGATTAAACCAACAAAATGGTATGTGGTGACTAAATGGATGCTATAAGCAAACAGCCTTAAGTAAATATTTCAGTCTGGCCAATTGCTCTGTGCGCTGCTGTTCTTCTGCAGTCAAATTGTACCTCTCCATGTAATTGCAGAGAAAGCAGATACAGGACACAGGAGTGATAGCAAGATGTGGGGGGGACAGTGATGGTACCCACACAGGTCACAGGCATGTCACTTCCTGAACCTGAGACCTCAAGAAAGTGGCTGCCTCAGAGATGATTAGGCATCATATAAAGGACATTTGAATCCTCAGGTGGGAAGTACAAAGCAGAGTTAAAATGAGCAAGTCAAACTCGTTCAGAGAGTGTCCCTGTGTGTGTCCAGGGCCAAAGGTAACAGACTCTGACCCTGCATCTTCACACAATCACTGCAGAGAAAAGCATTAGAGAAGCTCCATGGCCAAGCTGAGCACACCACAGGCTGCATGAGATGAAAGAGCTTTACCATGTCCAGGGCAGTTATCCTGCATTTACAGTGCTGTACCTGTCACCATGAACTGACCTTTGGCATTTGTCACTGGAATTGAAAAGGAGATCCCAGAACTTTCATTTTCCTTGCTGCAATCAGGTTTCACAAGGATTACAGGAAAACTAAGGAAATTCGTCCTGTTAACCAAACCTCTCTGACATAACAACACACAACCAGCTCTGCTCTGGTGTCATGTTTTAAACTGGATCTGTGTGTGGACAGCATATGTACATTAAACAGTTGTTTGCTCACATGGTTTGTACTGCAGCACTTGCCCTACAGCTGCTTTAATTCTGCATTGCATCAGCTCTGGGCATCTGCCTTCACTCCTGCTGGAGTGCCCAGATGGGTGACAGCTCTGTGCTGTCATCCAGCCCTGCGCTACTGCACCATGCTGAAGGGAAAACTTGTCTGAGATTGGAGGTTTTCTGTTTGGAACAAAGCTCAGAACTCTCTGCCTCTATCTCAGCAGCTGGATTTAGTCTGAATCCCTGCCCTAGGATTCTCCTCCTGCTGCAGACAGGAATTCTAATCTCATCTGGGATTAGGTTTGTAGGCCAAGACACTGCAACATCAATATTGCTTTTAAACTCAAAGAAAGCAATAAAAGCCACAGGACAGAGAACAGGATAATGCATTGGCCTATTGCCTCATCAAGGAAGAGCGTCTGGAAATACATATTCATTTATATGTGTGTATGTTTATAGAGAAATGTATCTTCTCTGCATATCTGACTTTATGCTTCCTTCACACCTACTTCTGCACAAAGCCCACTGCTACCTGGAGAAGAGGTGAAATGACTGCCTTTCACCTGATCTGGACAGGAAAGAGCCCCAAATCCAGCTTGGGATATGGAACCAGATTTGCCAGCCTGAACACATTCTGTGTTATACAGGAATGGCTGGGAGCATGAACTCACCTCTTGTTAAAGGCATTTGTTTGCAACCTGAAATTGAACTATTTTAATTTTGTAAAACGCATACATTCACATACAAACACACTAAAAACCTAAACTTTTGATATCTTGTAACTTTGAACTGCCTTTTTTTCATTCAGCTGTGTTTACTGGGCTGGATTGCCCGCCAGGACTATTAAGTATCAATCATTCGTTGTTTCATTAGCGCTGGAATGACTTTCTAATTGACTTTGTAATTGTAGTTAAAAGCAACTTTAGCACAGGCTCAAAGAAGTCTTCCTAGAGGCCGCTCTGTGTCCTGTCTTTCATCTGCTGTCACTGAAACTTAATGGAGATGCCTCCAGCAGAAGAATGGCATCAGATCACTTGTTTGCAGGATATTGCTTTATTTTGTATTTAGTTTGATTTTACTTTTTGTTCCAGGGTCTGATAATGACTTGGTATTTCTGCGACACTGGATACTTGCCTGATAATTTTCTAGCCAGGAGCTAAAAGAGCATGCAGGAACTCAAGAAATACACCAGGATAACATACTATGGACAGCAGAGGTGCCAAAATGCTCCTGACACTCACAACGCCCTGATAACCCTTTTTAAACAGGCTCTTGTTTTCAGCCATTCCGCTAAGCTTTGAGTTTCTGTGCACTTGTCCTGGCCTGATCCTTATCACATGCAATGTGGTGCAAAAGCCCCGAGACTCAGCAGAGCAAGGGCAGGCATGCAGAAGGAGAAGAACCAAGCACCTCCATCCACCATCTCCTCCCTTCATACAGCCAAAATTGACTGAAGCTCCAGGGAGCCCTCACTGCACAGCAGTGCAGGAAAGGGAACCAGGAGGGAATGCTGCTTCCCCCAAGCTAAAGATAGCAGGCAGAGTTCTCCTCTGCTTTGAGCAGAGGAACAGGAGTGGCATTTCCCCACCTACTTCCCCTTGTATTGGCCATACCAGCAGGCAGGCAACATGCTGCAAAACCACAGAGGAAGCAAACTTGCAATGAGAACAGGCACGCTGCTAAAAATGCCAGAAGAAAGCGGTTCTGGCTAGGAGGCAATGCCTGGGTAATGGAGGGGCAGGCCTGGCTTAATGAAACCATGCCTAGATCTTATGGGGCTGCTACATGGAGAATTCAGCAGCCAGTAAAGAATCCTTTTAAAGGGCTCCACGTCTTCACCACTGCCTTGGAGAGCTCAGCATCCTAGGGACTGCTAAACGCAGCTAATCTCTAGTGCTCAGAAAAGACCCTGCACTGAGATCATTGTTGCTATTACAAGATTATAATAAAATAAATACACTGTTAATTTGATTGATTTGGTGTCATGCTCTCAGCCAGTACTGATAGAGATTTCACTGTCCTATGCTCAGGCCAGCTGCAATTCCCAAGTCATTATCTTGCCCTTCCAAAAGCTCCCATTGAACACTGGAGCAGAATTTACCCTGGTTGATAGCACCAGAGGTTTGAGTTCATGACTTGTCATCTTCTTACAGCATTATTGTTTAATTTGCAATGGATGGGTTAGACCTCAAGGCTGTTTCATGCAGGTGCAGATACACCAACTTGCTCCTGCTGGAGCAGCATTGCTAGAAAATAGGAGCCACCTTCCCTGTGGACCTGGTAGGATTTTTCCTTGCTCCAGAATGAGAGGAAGCTCAAGCCCTGGCACACGAAGTATCTGCTCTCCTCCTGTAGAGCACCTAATGCTGTACAGCTTCGTGACCTGAGCTGCCAGCCACCAAACAGCACTCACAGAATCACAGCATCATTAGGTTTGGAAGACACCTCTGGAGATCATCCTGTCCAGCCCTCTGCCATGGGCAGAGATGCCTCACATGAGCCCAGGTTGCTCCAAGCCTGGCCTTGAACACTGCCAGGAGCAGAGTATTTACCACTTCTTTGGGCAACCTGTGCCAGGGTTGAGATGAAGCCTCTTGTGCTTTAGTTTATGGCCATTGCTCCTCATCCTGTCACTGGGCACCACTGAAAAGAGTCTGGCACCCATCTTCCTGGCACCTGCCTTTGAGATACTGATCTGCATTGATGAGATCCCCTCTCAGGCTGCTCTTCTCCAGAATAAACAGGGCCAGCTCCCACAATCTCTCCTCATAAGAGAGATGCTCCAGACCCCTGAGCATCCCTGTGGAGGCCAGTAGCTCCTTGTCTTTCTTTCACTGAGGAGTCCAGAACTGGACACAGAACTCCACATGTGGCCTCACCAGGGACAGCAGAGGGGGAGGAATCACCCTTGACCTGCTGCCACACCACTCCCAGTGCACCCCAGGATACTCTCGTTTCTCCTGGCTGTAAGGACTGGCTCATAGCCAACTCATCATTCACCAACACTCCCTTCTCAGCTCTTCAGTAGGTCAGCTCCAACCTCTGCTGGCCCTTGGGGTTCTTTCTCCCCAGGGGCAGGACCCTGCACTTGCCCTTTTTGAACCTCATGAGGTTTCTCCCTGCCCAATTCTCCAGCCTATCCAGGTCCCACTGAATGGCAGCACAGCTTCAGGTGTGTCAACCACTGCTCCAGCTTCCCACCAGCAGCAAGCTTGCCCATCACAGTTGCAGGTAATAAACAGCTGCTGAGCCCAGGTCAGGAGGTGGTTTTGCTTTCATTTGTTGTGTCAGCACCATCGTAGGCCCTTACTTCTGCAAAACCTTACATCAAGCTGTGCCTGGTAAAACTCTGATGGTTTCCAAATGATTCATCTTATCATTCAGTCCTTACCTCATTGTCTTTCAGTATTTAAAAGGGGCCTATAAGAAAGAGAGAGATTTTTCAGGAGGAGTTATTGCCATAGGAAAGGGGTTTTAAACTAACAGAGGGGGATTCAGGCTGGATGTGAGTAAGAAATTTTCTACAGTGAGGATGGTAAAACACTAGCACAGGCTGTCCAGAGAGGTGATGGATGCCCCATCCCTGGAGATATCCAAGGCCAACCTGGATGTCCATGCGCATTGCAGGGGTTTGGACTCCATAAGCTTTGAAGGTTCCTTCTAACCCAAACTGTTCTGTGATTCTATGATCGTTTTGTGGTGTCTTGTGATGCTGATCTGGCCTGGGGTTCTCACCTTGTATGTTTCATTAGACATAAGCAGCGCATTAACATGTGGTGTGCTAGGGGTTGGTATGGGACTCAGCTGGACACCTTTTCATACCCTGTTATAATGCCACACTCGGTCACTCGTGATGCTGGGGGTGTTTAATGCTGGTGACTCTGCTCTTTGACTTGCAAGCATAGACAGCAGTGATACTCCACAAGGGCAGATCAAAGCGAAGGAGCCTGAATAAGCAATCTGATTTTCACTTGGAGTAGTGGAGCTGACAACAGTCGTTTCTCTGGGAGCCAGCTGGTTGGTATTCAGGTAAATCCAACTGTTTCACACTCTTAGCTGTGCCATCTGCTAACTCTCCCACGGCAGCATACACAGAGAGCTGCTGCAGGGAGGAAGCCCCTGAAAGGCTCAGGCACTACTTCAATTCTCTGTGTACTTTTAAAAGAGTTTTTGCAAAGAGCTGAACCTGCCTGCCTGCCTGCACAGCTCGGGTGCAATGTTTGAAAGCAGTTTTCAGTCATTTTAAGGAATGAAATGGGTGCTCTGCAAACCAAAAAGGGGAAAAGTGCTCCCTTGCAGGAGTCTGGTTTTAAGATGTTTATGTAAATCTCATTTAGGTGGATTTATGGGTGAAAGAAATGACACATCATCTCTAGAGGGCCAGGCTGGAGCTGCTTAGGTGGTTTCTTAAGAAAAACCTTTGTCAGAGGTCAGCACAGAAAGTGAGTGACCTGTCCTCTTGGCTTTCCAGCACAAGACATGGTGCCACTGTGGGCTCGGAGAAGCAGCAGCAGAGGCTGGCCTGGCATGTCATCACTTTGGCACTTCTAAATTGCTTTTGAATATATTGGCAATTTGAGCAGTGCCAGCTGCAGCGGTTTTATTAGATATTTCCTGGAATTTGAAATTAATTTGAAGGCTTAAGTTCCTGAAGTCAGGAGAGTCTCAATTTTCTCTGCCACTTTCATCATATCAGACAAAAAATTGGATCCAAATGTCTTATGACCCTCCCACCTTGAGTAAACTTAAATGAACTAAAACTTATTGTATAAAAATCTCAGGTGCATTACTTTACTGATGATCTTGGCAAAGACTGGTCTTGGATAGTTTAATCTGAAGTCTCAGGCTGTGTGGACCTCTGAACATCTATAAGTTTGCTTCTGTGACTTCAGTAGACCTCTGCACAGCAGAATAGGTAAAAAAAAATGGGGGAAAAAGTAGTCTCTCATCCTCTGTTGAGCTGAGCAGAAGCAGAACTCTTTGTATACTGTGGTTTCACTGACATCTGTGAGCATTCAGGTAGACTGCGGGATTGATCTCTATTCACTTCAGTGCAGGACTAAGCATAAGATAAGCACTCATAGCTGGTTGTTGCTGCCTCTCATCCCTTGTCACTATGAAAAACAGAATATGCATTCAAGATCAATGTAATATAGGAAGTTGCAGCTTGATTTATGCAAATATATTTGATTTTATGCAAATGTACAACTGACCTTTCTTTGGTTGAAATAAGTTGGCAGGTACAGGCTTTTGAGCTCAAGAGCAGAAAAAATGAGAGGTGTCTTCATTATGCAGTGGAGATTTCTTCAGAGAACAAATATCTGCAGCTACCTCCAGCAGAGGCTTCATGACAGAACATTTTGCTATCATTTCTTGAAGAGATCTCCTGAATACTCACAGAGAAAAGCTGGTTGGACTTTTCAATAGGAATTTATTTTCAGCAGAAATAAGATGTTGCAGCTGAAGTAAAGAGTATTTGAAAAGAACCCGTTTTCAAACAGGAACAGGCAGCAGGGAAAGACAAATCTGAAAAATGTTCACTGATTTTTTTTGAGTTTGAATTTCAGGGAAAAGGCTTTTTCAGTCAGTTGGTTATTGAGAGTCATCTTCAGAAATACACTCATTGCCAGTGTTACTTGTGGTTTCCTTTAAAACACTTGCAATCCCTTCTCCCCTCCTCTGAATTTTCTATGAAAAACCCCCACTCTGTTTTGTGATTAAGAGCAAACACGACTGAACTCAGCAGCTGTTGGGAGTTCAAATGAATGTTCAGAAACATAATTCTAGAAGAATATGATGAATTCTGCTTTCTCAGCAGCAATGAGTATTTTGGAGCTGATCTGCCCCTCTGTTCTGCTGATATTAACTGATCTGGAATTTTACTACACATTTTCAAAGTATTACTTTGGTAGTAGCCACAGAGTTTCTCTGTGAGCCATAACAGGATTCAGGCACCTAAAACCCATACCTAGCTTTGAAAATACACTCTCGCTAAGCACACAATCAGGAAACAAAAGGAAACAACATGACAAAAGAGGAAGGAGAGAAGGCAGCCACATACCCAGAGCTCTGGAGTATGATCTAGGCAGGGCTAGATCCTAGGAAGTACAAATACACAAGGTCAGAAAAACAGCAGTGTGAAAATGGGAGACAAAACAGCATTTCAGTTATCTTTTCTGTGTAAATAAAAGGCTGGATGTATTCTCACTGAGGCAGGGTTAATCAGGGAATTCTTTATATTTTGTCTTTAAAATATATATAACTAATATATAAAATATAACTAAGCTGGACTTTGGCCCAACAACAGAGACGTGCAATCAGAGCTGGACTTAGAGCCCTACCAGTATGGGATCAATCCACCAGTAAGGTCAATCTGGCATGGCAGAGTGATTCCATCCTCCATCACATCAGTGGGGTGCTGGAGCTGGTTGCTCCTAAGCCTACGCTCTCCAAGAGATTGGTCAGTGATACAAAGGTTGTCAGAAAGTTGGACTCAGATTTAAATCACAATTTGGCAATCCATAGACAAGAAATATCAATTATAGTTGTGACCTGGAATGACGATACCAATATACAAATATCATCAATCCTAAAAATAAGAGGTGATCGAAAACTTGATCATGTTGAGCACAGCTGAAGTGGTTGATCAGAGGGGAACTGGTCTCACTGTAGGACTAAGCTGGACATCCAGGATAAGAAAACCAGCAATTCTAATGTGTGGCACTAGATAGAAACCAGACCCACTGAGGCATTTAACTCCTACTCGGCTGCCTAAGGGATCACTTTAGAACCTAAATACTTTCATAGACCAGAGTCTTGGTAACCAGTGACAAAGAGATACCCCTAACAAAAACATGGGTGACTTGTCTATGTGGATCTCCTTGTGTTTCTGTAGGCTTCAGCAGTTTAATTTACTAATGCCCTTCATAACATGCTACAAAATGCTTTGAATGAGCAGCCCTCAAACCTCACTGCTGGCTCTATCCCAGGGCTGATCCCACGCTGGTGGCACGGAGCAGCCTGGGGCAGGGGCAGCCCTTCCCGCTCTATTTCAAACTCAATGCCATGTGTTTTGCAAAACTTCAAAGTGCCACTTAACGGGACTTTCATTTTCCTTCCAGCTGAAGAGAAAGCGTTGTTAAACTCCCAGGCTGGCAAGTTGGAGTTTACACAGATGGAACAGTTAGCGCAGACCACAGAACAAATACCAGCGACCAACCAGTTTCACACTTCTAAAGAAAGAAAGAAAGGAATGGCAGAGGCAGGCCAAAGCAAACAGGCCTTGGAAAACTCGAACCCGCTGGCTGGAATTTTCAGCTGTTACTTTTCTTTTCACATTCAGGCTTTTTTGGAGATCTCTCGATTCAGCAAAGCAGAGAGCGCTTTTGCATTCATCTGAAATGATTTAAAGCTCCAGGAGGAGTGCTGTGCTCAGTCCCAGCAACCACAAAACATACATTGTTTGAAATTTTATAAACGTGGTTTTCACTGAGAGCCACATTTTTAAAAAAAAAAAAGAAGTATGTTTTCTTTCCAGCAAATAACATGTTGTTGAATTTCCCACATCGTGCCTCGCTGCGGCGTGGGGTGTGCCGCCTCACATGCTTTTTGCTTTTTAGACCTGATGACAACTCCTGTGCCCCTGAAAGAGCCCTGAATCCTTCTGCTTTGTGGGGCTGTCATCTGTCTCCACTCCCCTTCAGTGACGCTGCCTCGCTGAGGAAGGCTGAGTCCCTCCGGGGTTCATCCTCACTGTCCTGCCATCAGTCAGAAAGGTCATTGCTGAGAATCACCGCAGAAAACCTCTGCAACACCCTGCACTGCTGCCACTGGTCCTCAGAGCAAAGGACCAGAGCAGGAATTAATCCCAGTCTCTCCCATGGCAATGGAAGCATAACCTCTTGGCCAGCCCCAAAGGATTTTATTTTATTAAGACACAGGGGTCGTGCCTTCCTTCATCCAGCCAACCTTTTACTCTCATCCTCCACTGACAAAGTAATTGCTAAGGAATTAAAAAAGGCATCTCCTGCAAATACGCAAGCAGAGCCACTAGTGAATCTCCGCTCGACATCTGAGATCTGCTGGGTAAAACTGTTAGGGGTGGATAGATGGGTTTAGATAAAATTATCCTCATGTATTCCCAGAGACCTGCATTCAAATGCAGACCTCATTATGAAATTGAAACGCTTCATGCTGTGTAAACTGTGACTTGTACTTACAACACTGAGGCAAGTTCTGCTCCCACTGAAACAGATGTTGATTAGAGTAACTTCAGATTGCTCCGTCAGCTCACTGGGTGTCTGCAGGGATCTTCTCGTACTTTGGATTTACAGTTAGAGAGCTGAAACAGCATCTTGCTCTGAATTGTTTCATTAAAAGTACCTCTTTCTACCTGATTTTACTCCAATGTACCAGAGGTTTGTGTTTTCCTCTTTGCTATATTAGCAGTAGCTTCCTATTCCGTCATGCGCAGGAATACTCTTCGGTACCTCATGTGATGCTGACATCAGATTTTACTAAATCAATCCAGACTTTGTGTAAAGCTGCACAAACCCATCTTAATTCAGTGGATAAACATCATTGTTCATTCCAGCTGAGATATTAAATGATGCTATTCAGGGATGTAAAAATGAGTGGAATTAACTTAGGTGATGAAAGAGGAGGCAGCTCCACAGAGCAAGCTGAATAACAGAACAGTTATTCAAACCAGAACAGTCAAATCTTAAGCAGCAGCGGGCTTTGATCATAAATGATCAGTGTCCATTCAGCTAATGAGCACAGGGACAAGCTGCAAGTCAGATTACCTCTGTGTTAGGTGTAAACTGAGGCAGCAAATGGGGCCATACCCCTCTGATTCACCCTGGTTCATTCTGCAGGCTCCAGCCAATTGCTTTCGTTGCTACATCCCTCTGTGCTCAGGGTGTAATTTCAACTTGCTCTGCATGCTCACCAGCACCACATGGGGCATCTGCCAGGACACCTCCCTCCGGGAGGACAGGCTGGCTGCAGAGCAGGTTGCTCAAGGAGGCCGTGATATCTGTTGTGGAGGTTTTCAATACAAGACTGGATAAAGCCCTCAATAACCCTTCTGAGGTCCTTTTGAACCTGAATTATCCTGTCAGCCCAAGGTGGACTCCTTAGGCAGGTTTTCTGGAACAAAGAGCTTTAGGAACTTGTAGCTCCCCAGAATTAGTATAGTCTCTCCTACATGGCAAGAAAGTGGCTGCACAGACACTGATATCCGTGTTTCATCCAACTCCTCCCTGGTAAGATGCTGTCTGTTCAGAAATGATATCATCAGTCAATCACAGGGCAAAGCCACAGAGGGGCTAAATCCTTCCCTGGTGAAACCATTGAAGCACCCATGCACCATCAGAGATGTTGTCGTAACTCAGTATCACATACAATGTTTTTTTCAGCTAATATTGCTGTTTAAACAGTTATACCAAACTGGACCCAGTGATTCATGAATTTCCAGTATTTTATTTCAATGCTAAGTGTGTACCAAGAAGATTGCACCTATGAAAGGGAGAATAAAAAGATTGCAGTCTTCCTCTTTGCTCTGCAGTTCCTGCTTAGGGTGACTAGTTCCTCCCTTTCAAACAACCTTTGCTGACAGAAACCCGTGATGATACATGGCAGGATGCACCAGAGTACCATGGAAGCCAGTGCAACGTGACGCATTTACTGTACTACAACGTACTGTATCTCAGTGCTAATGACGTCTGGGTATTGAAATAACCTCCACAGGGAGCAACGCTGCAACACCTGCTTCTTCTGGATAACGCAGTCTTCACCTCCTTGCTGCAATGGAAAAAAAAAGACCTTCTCAGAGAGGCTGCTGAAGTGGAATGTCACATTAGGGCATGCTTGTTAATGACAAACCATTACAAGGTTGCCAAGTGTTTAAAACGATGCTCTCAGGATCGTAAGTATTGGAATATTTTATGTAGCATTTAATTATGCAAGGTTCAAATTATACTCAGTAATATAAATAGGAAAGGCAAGAAAACCTTTCATTAAGTGATGCTTAGTAATCATTAATCACGTATCTATTCTTTGATAACATACTGTAATAGTGCTTGGAACATAGGTCCAGTGGTCAAAACATCTCTGATATTGCATTGAGCTAATGAGGCTTGAGGGTCAAATTCTGCCCTCAGTTAAATCAGCAACATCTACGATTGTGTTGGTTCAATTGAAAATAGTCTTAAAAGCCACTTCTCAGGAGTGCACCAGTTCCAAGAATGAGCAAAAGGCCTTGCCCTAGGTAGAATCATCTACTTTTTAGCAAGTATCTATGACTTGAAGTGGGATTACTGTGTCCAGCAAAGCAAGCCAGCAGCCTCGAAACACACAGGAGGGAAATTCAGATATCCTTTTCTGTGGGCTTTGCATTCCTTTGGGGGTTTTTACTTCTGTTACCTCTCAGCAAGGCTAAATGTAAATAGGGACGCTGCTGGGAACTTTGGAGTGTGATCCCTGGAGATAATATTCCTTCTGAATTATTCCGGTGGGGATTTCTAACAAGTTAACACAGCAATCTGTGAGATCACCCTCTGGTTTCTTACAAGTGTTGCTAAGAAGTAAAATGAGTTAATACCCAACTGAGATGAACACAAGACATAGTTATTTATACCTTTCTTCAGGCTCTCTTTGAACTCAGGCAGGCATAGATTATGCCATTCACAGCCAAGGACTCTTCCAAAATTTCCTTCCCACAAAAGGAATACTTGATCTTCTACCTATTAGAAGACGTATAAAATTATTTTTAATGAAGACTCAGATTCTGGAGGAAGAAAGAGCATTTGGGGGCAGCACTGATACACAAATTTACTCTACACTGTCCTAATTCAAGTCCTGGTCATAATCAATATGAGACACTGTCAGGAGGATTTTCTGCTGCAAAAAGTTGAATGTGTGCAGCAATTCATACATCTCCTTTGTATCTCAGTAAATACTATGATTTCTGGACAAATGATCAACGGCCAAAGGTTCAGTGTTAACGCAGCCAGAAACTAATATCTAATAGCCATTTACTTCTGTGATGATATTCCCTGTATTCATAAAGATTCCATGATTTACTTTGAAAAAATTTACGCAATATATAGTCCTAGTATAGTGGGCACATTGCTGGAATAATAGAATTGAAATACTTCCTCAGAACTTTTTCTTCGATGCCTCTTCTATGTATTAATTTCATCATTTTCCTAAATGCAGTACTTTTTGCTCTCCATTTAAGATCATCTATTGAAATACGACTACTTCTTTAGTCTTCTGAAGTATAAAAAGTACTACTTTTAAGTCTTTTTTTATCTCAGAGGATGTAATAAGTGCCTGGAGAAATGTCCCTGTGGTTGTCAGAATGGATGTGGAAAGTCACAAATGCAATTTTTTTCTGTATGGATTAAGGCCATTGTCAAATGAAATAATTTGCAGAGGAAATGATCCTTATTTGCAGAACAGTGAAAGTTTGCTCATAGGTGCATACACTTAATTCCTATTAATTTTATCAGAGGGTAAGTGGAAGTGTTCGTATGGCTTGTATGTGTCCTTGGCAATTTCAATTGCTGGTTGGGTTTCTGCTCCCACTGATAGGAAAGTACATTGTATTTGCAGGGTGAACAAGCGCCCTCCTGGGCCACGCACACAGGAGTGTGCACACTCTTAGTTTTATTCAAACACAGGATGGAGGTGAATTCAGTCATTTATTCCAAGATTCCCATGGGAGGCTCCTGTGGAAGTTTAGCTATGGCAAACTATAGTTTGTATTTTGGTATTGTGTCCCCAGACAAAGAACCTGTAGATAGGAAGGTTATTAGAAGACTGTTTTTAGCTGCAATGAGCCTTTCCCAGTTTCTCTACAGTTAAGCAACTAGCCTGCAACTTGAGTTGAATTTGAACCTGTTACGCAATCTGTATCCCAGCTAGCTACAGAACCATCTCAGGAGGAGCTTCGGCTCGGTGAAGACCCAAAGAAGTACCCCATATGTAACCACTCTATAGGGAATATGCACTCCAAACAATCAGTTAGGCAGCTTCCAGAGCCTAAGGGGGATACAAGAAACCTGGAGAGGGGCTTTGGACCAGGGCCTGTAGGGACAGGACAAGGAAGAATGGCTTTAACCTGCCAGAGGGGAGAATGAGATTGAGCTCCTAGGAAGAATATTTGGCAGGCTAAGAATGTTGGGCTGTTCAGCCTGGAGAAGAGAAGCTGCTTGGAGACCTCCGAGCAGCTTCCAGTATCTGAATGGGACCTACAAGGATGCTGGAGATCTTCATCAAGGACTGCAGTGATAGAACAAAGGGTAATGGGGGTAATGGCTTCCAACTTAAACTGGGGAGATTTAGGTTAGATATAAGGAATAAATTCTTCCCTGTGAGGGTGCTGAGGCGCTGGCACAGGGTGCCCAGAGAAGCTGTGGCTGCCCCATCCCTGGCAGTGCTCAAGGCCAGGTTGGACACAGGGGCTTGGAGCAAGCTGCTGTAGTGGAAGGTGTCCCTGACAGTGGCAGGGGTTGGAGCTGGAGGAGCTTTAAGGCCCCTTCAACACAAACCAGGCTGGGATTCCGTGGGCCGCAGGGGCCGTGGAGCGCTGCCTGTTGTTAAACAGCTGCCACGTTTCATCCAAAGTGGCTGCATTTTAGTGGTGGCTGAAGTCCTTCCCGTCTACATTGGAAAGCTCATTGGGATAATTTTGGATGACAGATATTATTACTATATTTAATTTTTGAAACTCCACTGGAAAAGTTAAGCACTTAAAGAAATCCCTGCACTTACTACATTCAGCTTTTTCCCTCGTAAGAAACGGCTGGAGAGTTTGTGCTTTTAATTATTATCATTCTCCCTTGAAATTATAGGTAAAGCACTCAATGACATTCGAAACATAAATTACTGGCCTGCAGCCTTGTGCTACTGTTTCTCCATCTCCCTGCCAGGGCTGCAAATCAATTTCTGCATTTCTTTCAGATATTTTGAAAAAAATTGTGGAAAATAGCTGTTGGCACATGGCACTTTTCCACAATGGTTAGAACTATTGAATGAGGCTGTAATAGGCTGCTTTGGAGAAGCCAGCCCCATTAAAATGCCAACCTCAGACAGATCAGAACACTCTCTCAATCTGAATTTCAGAATTTTTCCACAGGAAGAGCGACAGAGTTTTCCCTGGTTTGCTGCAGTCCTTGCAGCTTTGCGAAAAAAGCGGAAAAAAGCAAAAAAAGGAAAAACCTGCCCCTGGTTTTAATTTCTTTTTGTTTCTTCTATTTTTCTTTTGTTTGGTTTTGTGTTTTGTTGGTTTATGTTTTTTTCCCCTCTTCTGTTTTGCTTTGCTTAAGTCCCAGCCACTCTGCCCTCCGATCTTGGGTGATTTCTGAAGGATTTGATTTAGGTTTTTTTTCTTTACTCTGGTATTGTCCAGGTTGTTCTACTACAAAGTGACCTGGAAATTCACCTGTTTACAGTGATGATTACTCAGCCAGTAAAATGCTTTTCCCTCAAAACTGTCTCTGGTATGGCTTCAAGTGCTACAGATCATACAGAGATATCAATTTCTGACTAGAAGTATCTAGTCTAAGCTGGGATTTAAACTCTTGGGGCACTGGCCATAACTGAGGAAGTTTATACTTTCAAGATTGGTTGATTTATTTGGATTTAGAGTTAAAGCCCTCTAAGACCATTAAGACGAAAAGCTGAGAGATGACAGTCTGTAAAGTAGACTTTCAGCGTTTGCAGTGAATCATAGAATCCCAGCCTGGTTTGGTCTAGAAAGGACCTTAAAGCTCATCCAGTTCCAGCCTCCTGCCACAGGCACAGACTACTCACACTAGACTATGTCACCCAAGGCTCTTTCCAAGCTGGCCTTGAACACTGCCAGGGATGGAACATTCACCACTTCTCTGGGCACCCTGCGCCAGTGCCTTAGAACCCTCACAGTGAAGACATTCTGCCCAAGATCTAACCTGAACATCCCTATCACCCCTTGTCCTATCACTGCAGTCCCTGATGAAGGCTGCACAAGAGCTGAGAATCAGAATAGCAAATTCCTAAATTTCCAAGGAAGAATTCTTGCAGAATTTTTGCTGATCTCATTGGCCAGGTCAAACTGTAGAGCTGTTTCTGGTAGTGTTATGAACCTACTTACAGAGAAACTGTTTTGCTCAATATGGCAAAAGCTTAAAGAAACAAGGTCACATCTCAGCTGCTTCTCCCTAAAAACTGGTTCTTCCAAAACCCCTGGAGAGAGCTCCTGGGGTTTTGATTATATGCTTCATTGTAAGGTGGTGATGTAATGCTGTACATGATAAAGCAAGGGAACTGAGCTGGGGCTGAGAGTGGTGAAAGTTTGCTGGTTTAATCCAGGCCCGGGAACCTCAGATACATCTACCCTTAATTTCAGAAGTAAGTGTTTGAGGTTGGAATATGTTGCTGCTGGCTGGTCTGACACTTGTTCTGCCAGGGCAGAAGGAACTGCTGCAATACCATTGTAAAAGAGTCATTTCAAAAGGGAAAACTCAGTTAACCTACGGGTGTTTTGGCTAGCACAGACTAATGCATTGCTATCTTCATTAACAGAAAGAATGCCAAAGAGGCTAAGTGAGTCAGAACAGGCAGAGACACAATCCTTTAATGAGTTGAACAGGAGCTGGTTTGTAAAGTGAGGTTATTGATAAGCCCAGGGTTTATATAACAGCGTGATTCTAGGTCAGGGAGCAAAAACCACATACTCCCATAGACACACACTGGCTTGTGCACTGTAAGATGACACACTCTTCTGAACAGATGGCTGCAGCCCGGGTTGAGCACATGCACTCAGGAAAGATGACTTTTTGTCAGCGGGATAAGTCCTCCTGCCTGGTTTTGCACCTCAGTATGTAGGACAGATGTTGATTTTCTTCACTGAACAGCTCTGCAAAGGATCACCTGGGCTCCCATGGCACTGTATCAGCTTAATTCATCCCAAGAAACTCTACAGTTAGAGATTGGTGTTTTTGTTAGAAACACTACAAACATCTTTTCTGCAGCTTGAGAAACAGCATCGTATTTTGCTGAGTTTCCACCTGTATTGGAGAGTTTGACACCCAGTCTGGTGCCAAGGAGCTGGATCTGGAAATGGAGGAACCACTCAGGATGAAATAGCCGTTGTCTCTCAGCTCTTCTTTATGCTCAGCCTTGCTAAACATAGGGTGGTATTGCTAAAGAAGGACGTTAACTTTCCCAGCGAGGTACTACTGAGGTACAAGATGGTTCTATCATCACAAAAAAGCTTTTTAATAGTAGAACTAATTTTCCGTTTTGCTTAATAACCTGTTTAGTAACTGTATAACACCACTGAAGGGCAATTACATGACTTTAGCCATGCCAGGATGCCAGTGCTAAGGTGATGCTGGTTGTGAGTCTGGGTTTTCGCCTGGCGTTGCCATCCTAACCAGTCATTTTGCAGGAAGCAGTTTCTACAAGCTCTCATGACTGTGCAGGTTGTCAGTGCTGCCCGTGGCACGCCTGCCAGTAGTGTCTGATCTGATCTTTATGGTGTCATAAAAGTCAATTTATGATATTAAAGAAAATTTGAACCATTCTGAGTTCAGTAGTCAATTGTGGCTTAAGCAACCTACCTGAACTTCCCTCTCACAGCATTCCCTGAGAATCCTTAAGTTCCCAGGCTTAATTTTCCTGTGGACTCCACATGGACAAGCCTATTATTGAATAAAACAAAGAAATCTAAAAGATCATCTGGAAGAATGTCAAGAGTGACAGCTCCTGACTCTATGGCACTTTTACTGTATGTGTATGCAGGGGAAGGCATTTTCACCCTCTGAACTGCCTGTCTTTTTTCTTTTTCTTTTTGATTTCTAATGTGTACTTATGCAGGGTGGGTTTTTTCTCAGCAAGAAAACCCTCCAGATAAAGAGGAAGATGTTAACAGGAGTCTGCTTAACACTAAGTCTCAGACCTCTTGCTTTCTCATTACAGACAGCATTCGGTAACTGCCATTAAAGGACTGATGCTGGAGGAAACTTCCCACATTTTCAAAGTTGCTGCTTATGAAGCCTGGTAGCAGCTTTGTGGAAACAGGCATTTCAGTCACTGTCATTCACATTTAAGAAAGCCACAGCTGAAAAGCAGACACTGTGAATATCAAAGGCTAGAAGTAAATTCTGGCTTCTGTCATTACCACTCACAGGGGACACAAAGTGGAAAAGAGGAAGAAAAACATTTAACAAGTACAGATGACCCCTAGAGGGGTTTGGAAAGGGCCAGTAGTGATGTCTGAGCACGCTGCAGGCATTAAACTGCTTCAAGAACAAGCACAAGTGTTTGCATGCATGGGGTGTCAGTAGCTGAACCACGGTGCCAACTTCAGCGTGCATGAGCACAGCCAGGGATCTGAAGTGCAGCGCCAAGAGGAGCTCTGCAGCAACCCCTATGAGGGAGGTTTGCAGCTCCTTGGCTTCATTGGTAATGGGCTCCCTGCAGGTTGCTGTGCTATCTCATTGCTCTTTCAAAAGACAGCCTCAGTGCAGGTGTGAAAGAGGGGCAGGGTGTTGCAGCAGGAGCATTCTGACCGCTTCCCTCATACTCCTAAGCAGTGGTGGTGCTGCGAAGTGGTTCCTAGAAAGCATAGGACTGAGCCAAAAATACAGCTGAACTGGTGTCCCGTTGCATTGGCAAGAACAGTGACTGCATGACATTGGACTCCCAGCGCTCACAGCACTGAAAATAGCAGGAATTTTCCCTTCTTGAAAAAAATGATATATTCCTCCGTCAGCTATGGAAAAGAAACAATGGGGAAAGAAGAACAGGTTTGCCAAGAGCAGTGCATCCCTTTCATTTCAGTGTTCTCCTTGACATGTAAGAAATGCATAATAATTACAGAAAGGAACTAGCAAACGCTTCACAGTTTGGAAATAAAGTCAAAATATTTCTGACAAAATGTTTTTCCACCAGAAAGAACCAAACCTTTGTTTTGCTGGAAACAGAAAAGAATCAATGGCACTTATTTTAGATAGATTACTCGGGTTAAGGCAGCAAGAAAAATGCCAGGAAATGTCTATATTGAACTCTAGAGGTCAGGAGTTCTTCTACCTTTTCCCAGTAATTTGAACAGGGTATCTGAGTTCATCTTCAAGTGCCTTGAAGGTTTCTGGCATGATGAGGGTCAGAAACACAGACTTTTGAACACGGGGTTAAAAAATGACAATTGGAGATAAAGCTGTGTAAGGTCCAAAAGGCACTTTCCATGGAGTCCTGAAAACAGCCTCGCTGTCCAATGTGAATTTCCCTATTCCCCCCGCTGCCTGAATGCACTCCTCATGTGTTTACTGTGCCTCATTTAGTTGTACAAAAGTGAGTGGGTGATAGTTTAGATGAAAGAGAGTCTGTGGCAAGAGATCAAGAAAATAATTACTGCTGTGATCCACTGCTGGAGCTGAAAAATCTCAATTAAGAGAGAGGATGAGCAGGAAAGGCTGTTGGAAGGAATGGAAAGAAATGCATATGCATGCGTACACGCACACTCGTACACCCCTGCTCCTTGTGTTTTCAAGGAACACTCTTTAAATTAGTCCAAGAAGTCCTTTGGGTACAGTCCCCTCCCCTCCCTGGAGTTAAGTTTGGTTTCTCAGAAACATTACAAATTGTCTTAGGTCTTGCTCTGCACAAAGGTTCTGCAGCATCTTTCAGGACGATCATTTACATTTCAGCAGGGAGTAGAGTGAGTCAGCTTAATACAAATCTGTGAAACTTCACATCTGCAACTATCTTCCCTCTTTTAAGCAGCAGCCTTGAACAGAAGAGCAAGCAACCCTTTTCATTGAGGATGCCACATGGAGCTGGTGTAGCTAAGGGAGAACCTTCCCTTACCTGCAATGGTTTCCTGCCTCTTTCCTGGGGCAGCTAGTGACCATGACTTTTCCTAAAACAAAATACACTGTTGGGGTGATAGCTAATGACAGCAGTTGTTACCTTGTAAGCATTAATGCTACAAGATCTGATGGGGACTTCGGGGTGTGGGGCATGCCCAGGCTACTTCTGTCAGGTGCGGGTTGATAGGGATGGAAAGCTACACACGTGAAGAGTTTCACACCCCAACTCAGTAAAAAAGTGAGATGGAGGTGCTATGATAAGGCATACATGTAGGGATCTTGTTTTCCATTTGTCAGTTCAGCCGGCATAGATGGTTGTGAAGTAAGGTACAGAACTGCTTGACATAAAGTAAGTTATATTTAAACTATTGGTTTGTCCATTAATGCAATGGCATATAAATCTGTCACTCACACAGGTTTGCTTAGCCTTCTTGGCTGGGAACAGCCATTCATTTTGCAGCAGAGGTTATATGTGCCCTTAAACTGTGCTTTTGTAGCACTACGCACTGCAGATGTGTGTGTGCAAACTGGGGAACTACAGCTCTTGTTCCTCTGCTTCTACTTGGCAAATAAATTATGATGAGGGCACTGGAGCACCTCCCGTATGAGAAAGTTGGGGCTGTTCAGCCTGGAGAACAGAAGGCTGCATGGATACCTCATAGCAGCCTTCCAGTGTCTGAAGGGGGCTTCTAAGGATGCTGGAGAAGGACTCCTCAATAGGGACTGTAGTGATAGGACAAGGGGTAATGGGTTCAAATTTAAACAGGGGAAGTTTAGATTGGATATAAGGAAGAAGTTCTTTACTGTGAGGGTGGTGAGGCACTGGAATGGGTTGCCCAAGGAAGTTGTGAATGCTCCGTCCCTGGCAGTGTTCAAGGCCAGGTTGGACAGAGCATTGGGTGATATGGTTTAGTGGGGTAGGGGGGTTGGACTGCATGACCATAAGGTCCTTTCCAGCCCTAACTATTCTGTGATTCTATGATTCTAAATACCCATTTCACTTGTTGTGTAGTGACATCTTCTGTGTGTTCCCAGCAGTGGTAAGGACCAGGCAGCAAAGCCATTCCCAACTTTAGGCACAAAGCACAACAGTGGCAGAAAGCATGGGTGGCTTGCTGGGTGATGTGAAGCAGTGTGTTTGCCCCATCATTTGCTCACATAAAATAGATGGAGAGGATTTTTCATGCAGATAGATACCTGCACATTTTCTCCCTGCACAGGGAACCCAATCTTCCTGGGTATCAAAAGAGTGTTTTGATACTATGGAGAGTGATGCGGTCACCACCACCTGCAAGTTGTGCAAGCACTGAGTGCCAGTCTTGCTAAAGAGCCTCAAGGAAGCATAATGATGATAAATAAATAAATACACAGATAACAATCCATGGAAAGCTCCTGAACTCAGAACTACAAGACAAAAGCTTAATCCAAATCCTTGAGACTGTGTGTTAATGTGTTCCCCAGTGCTAGCGGCGTACTACTGCTGCACTAATGTGGCCTTAAATGCATCTATGTAAAACATACAGGTTTAGGACAACCATGAGGTACCCAGCAAAACGGGACATTACAAAAGCTGTAACTCATGTTGTTAAATCATGTAACTCACGCAACTCATGTTCTGCTATGTGCAGGTAACTCATGGATGGGGCTTTGAGCACCTGGTGCTAGTGGAAGGTGTCCCTGTCTGTGACGGGGGGTTGGAGCTGGATGAGCTTTAAGGTCCCTTCCAAACCAGTCTAGGATTCTATGTCACTCATATTTCTTCCTGATGGAAGTTTGTCTCAATGCCTGCCTAGCATGCCTTGTATTCATTACTTCTGCGTCATTAAAGGCTTCACTCCATAACCACAGCAGAAAATGGCAAAGACAGTAGAAAACACTGTGTTGCAAGCTCCCTAAGTAGGATCAGGCAGGTGGTTTTTTTTTCTCCTGGGAAACTTCTGCCCATACAAGAACATTGCATCTGGTGAGGCTGTGCTGAGATGCATGTGGGTGGTTCAAGGTGTGGAATGATGTCACCGTGCCAGTTAGAACATGCTGATCATGATGTCATATCAAAGAACACCGCTTGCAAAATGACTGTCAGATGAACCCTGTGCAAGGGAACATAATGGCTTGTATTCATATGTATCATTTGAATATCCATGTGGCAGCCTGCATTCCCATACCTGCCTGCAGAAGGGGAGGGAGGGGACACTCACGTGATGATACAATCTCATTCCAGGACAACCCATGCAGAGGAAAAAGGTGTCTTTTAGCTTCTGCATAAACTTACAGCTAACCTTGAGGCTGACGAAGAGGATCCCCAGTGCTAACTGTGGTTATGCTGGATTCAACACCATAAAGCTGGCCTCGGAAGCACAACAGATAGGAACAACTCCCGCAAGTCTAGCTCCATTTCATAGTGGTACACTTTATTATGAATACTACAAGAAAAAGAATCCCAGACTGGTCTGGGATGGGGTGAATGGCTTTTCTTGGTCACTTTGAGCAGATCCTTCAGGACTAGGCCAAGGATCCAGGAAGGTTTACAAATCCCACACAGCTTTAGAGACATGGTATAAAGTCTCATCCTTAACTTCCCATGGATCTAGTCTGGATGACTGCAGCTGAGGATCTGGCACTGTTCACTTCTATTCAGAAAGTAACCATGCAGTATTATATGGGGAGGGGCAACAATCGGTAAACCAACACATTATTCCAATTTTCTTAATAAGTCTCAACTTGTGAGATGCTGACCAATTTTAGTTCACATTCACATCCATGGGAATCAGAAATTCCTTGCACCTCTCAGCACTTCACAGTGTCAGGGCCTTCTAACATCAGAACAGCTTTCCAGAAGCAGATGTATTGTGCCACATATTTCCAGTTGCTGAAGAGGATTAAAAATCTGGATCTGGGATATGAGCCATGGAGTTCAAAGTAGGTCCAGGACTGAAATTTCTCTGACTCTTGGGAGCATTTTGGCTTGATCTCATGAGACCTGAAATTCCACTACTTTACCCGCATGTGCAAATAAGCAGTGCAATAGTTTCAGTCACTGCTAATGCAGCTATTACTTGAATAAAATGGTTCATTCGTTTTAAAGACCTAAATCAACACCTAATCCATATATTTTGAAAACAAAGCAACCAAAGCACATGTTACATAGCATGAAGTCTGGTCTGGGGAGCTCTCTGCTTCAGTGGTTTCTGAAGCCACCAGCATGCTTTGGCTGAATTATTCCTGTATAAATCACCCAAGCACCTCTCGTGTTCTCTCTGCCCTCACCTGTGCAGGCAGCTCTGCCTCCTGCCTGCAGCGGGGCACAAAGCGAGCCTGTGCACCCCAACAATGATGGCATGGCTGGGAGGGCACCTACACCAGGGTGAAATAAGCATGGAAATATGAACGATGCTTTAAACCCCCAAGCCCCTAAATCATATGTTTTCACTATGTGAATATATCATCTCTATAGTGTGTGTGTGGTGGGGTAGGGTGAAGTCAGCAGGCTCAGAGCAGTTTTAACGAAGGTTCATATGAGGTAAGGCAGTAAGCTAAAGGCCACATGTTGCTTTTATTGCAGTTTTCCCTCTTGCTTGCCATTCTGAGCCAACGGTTCCCTCAGAGTCCTTCGTGCCTACAGACACGCACTGGCTGCACAGACACACAACAGGCATGTGAGGCTTCCCTGCTGAATGGATTTAATATGCTGTCTGTGCTGGCATGCTTCTGTCTTGCTTCATAAAACCTGTTGAAAGCCAGTCAATTCATTAATCTTTTGCCAAGAGGTGTTAAATGCCAAACAGGGAAAGACGATAATGACTTGACAGTTCATAAGAAAGGGCCTGATCCTGCAAGATGCTGAGAGTGGGAGCCAGTGGGAAGAGGAGGGTGCTTGGCAAGCTGCAGGACTGATCCCTTACACATATGCTGCTCTCTTTCTGCCCTGGTTTGGTACACAGCTTCCAGCATGAAGCCAGGAAGGTGTGAGGGCATGATGAAGCCATGACCATGACTGTCCAATGATTCTGTGATTCTATGATGCTGTCCTCTGAGGAGGGCCCTGGCACATCCCTCAACAGTCTGCATTGGAGGATTAGCAAGAATGATGCTTTGAAGCACACAGGGGAGACATAGGGACAGCTCAGTCAGTTGCCAACATGAAGCTATCTCTTCTCTGCTTCCATGGCTAACTGACAGATAAAGCTCTGGCAGTGGAAACTGCAAACCATTTGCAATGAATATTCACCTGTGCTATCTGGTCCAGCTTTATCCTGCACGATCACCAGTGCTGGTGCTCAGGAGCTGATGAGCAGTGAGTGGTCCAGCTCTGCAGCTTCAACACCTCTTCCATGCCTCTGAGCAAAGCCTGCACTGGGAAGGGAGGAGGAAGCAATACTGCCAGCCTCGGGCTATGGGGCAGTGTGAGTCAGGCTGCAAAAAGGCAGTGAATTTCGCTGAAAGCTTGTGGGTTTAGAGAAGAATAATTGTCAAAGCCTTTTGGTTTGAATATTAGATCCCGAGATTTTATGGCTCAGATTTTTGAGCCTTTTTCAGTGCCATGCTGGAAGTTATAAATGTTTAAAGAAACAGGGAGAAGAAGAGTTCTTCACACAGCTGTGTGACTCAAGGTGCTGCAGCTTTACTAATGAAACTGCAGTTATCACAGGACTTGCATTAAGCTAATTGGAGTGGGTATTGTTGAGGTCAACCACAGTTTTCAAAAGGTCCCACTAGTTCCAGAGCAGTTAGCGATGTTAAAGTGATGCACTAAACATCAAGTACACTAGGCCTCCTTGCTGTACAAGAGAAGTGGATCAATACTGAATTAGGGGTGAATAAACTGCATTTAACTATATTTAACAGTTCTACTGATAGCACTTAAACTTATTAGGTATCAATTGTCCCTTAGTTTCACAGCAGCTCATCTCTGTCTCATATCTGCAGCATTTGATTGCTCCAGCCAGAGTCTGAGGCAGAGCTGGGGGTGTTCTGTCCCTCAGCTGATGAAATCAGAGTCTCATTTTGCAGAAACTTTTTTCCTGAGTCATTCATCAGCCCTAAATCCCCCAAATGAAGCCAAGCTGGTGTGTATCATTCTTTCCGATTTAAAGTGCCCGTCCTAGATCAGTACTTCAGCATCCTTTCCCATCTGAAGATACAAGAAAAAGCTTGATAGAAAAACTGGCTCAGTGGTTTCCAGTTACCGTGCGTCACTGACAGGCTTCATGATGAATTTGCAGTTTTCTACAATGACAGCTACGAACAAAGGTCCTGCACACTTCTGCAAAACAATTCCTTTGAACATCCATTGTGCACAAGGCAGCACATGGCCCATACTTCTTGTTCTATGAAGATTGCCAGTCTCTTCCCTGCAAACAAGGTTGGGCTTTGCTGGGGTTTTCTGCATATGCCTCCACACTAATTGTTTTAAGTTGGATGCACTTTCCTCTCTGAAGGCAGCTCCAGTTTAGGCAGCAAACACCCTCCACTCTATGCATTCATCAGTCACATATGTTATCAGCAAACAGAGCCTTGCATTGCTGCTCATGGCTTTCCATAAAGCAGATAATTTCTGATGGTAGGAAAGGATAACCCTAGTTTTAAAGACTGCCTTAATACTAATGGAGTCACCCTCCTGGGTATTGTCTTCACCATTTCCCACCACTGCATTTTTGGTGGAAAAGGGGTGGGTGATGGCATTGCTGAAGCTCATGGCCCATCCTGACTCTCTGCAGCTCTCTGTATCACATGAGAGGTAGGAATGGCTGTCTAGAGCAGTCTATCCTTCTTACACCTCTAATCCATCTAAACCTTAATGAAGTAAAACCTAATAGTAGAGAGCAACAGCCACCTTTGGGCTGTGTGTAACACAAGCAACACTGCAAGCAGCTCTGTGGCACAAGTTGCTGTAATTGCTCTGTGCAGATGTGTTATTGCGCAGAGCAGCCCAGCCTACCCTCCCTGAACAAGCAAACCTGCCCTCGATGGGTGGCTGCAGCCTCCCCAGTCATGCTCAGGGGGAGGACAGGAGCTGGAGGGTGCCTATAACTTCTAAAGGGCTTGTGATCTTCATTGCTTGGGTACCTGTAAGTATTTCCAAAGGCCATGGAAAAGCAGCTTGAACACCTTAGTGAAGGATAGGGAGAAGATGGAAGGTATCATCTTCTGGCCCTGCTTGCTCCCATAGGTAGAAGCAGGAAGAGGCTCAGCATTCAGGCATCTAGAGATCACAATTATTCTCATAAATGATTTGTTTCTCAGTAGATATATCAGGAGGCAGGGACTAGGGGAGCATCCAAATCACTCAGCAGGCCATCTTCAGGCACTGGAATGGGTTGCTCAGGGAAGTTGTGAATGCTCCATCCCTGGAGGTGTTCAAGGCCAGGTTGGACAGAGCCTTGGGTGACATGGTTTAGTGTGAGGTGTCCCTGCCCATGGCAGGGGGTTGGAACTGGATGATCTTAAGGTCCTTTCCAACCCTAACTATTCTATGATTCTTGATTTGAACTAAGTGAACCCATTCCTGCTCCAGAGAATGCTCTGAGAGCCCAGACCTCTTCTGCTTACTCCCCTTGCAAGAAGGGCTTCCCTGCCTGGTGTCAGTGCTCAGGGGCAGAAGAGAGGCTTTGCTCCAGGAGGCAGGCAGTGCTGCTGGAGCCTTGCGCTAACAAAGGCAGAAATATTCTGGTTCTAGAGAAGAGAAAAGATTTTTTTGCTGTTCTTTCAGTCTTGCACCCGAGCTGTGGTGGGCTCTGCCTCTGCCACCCCCAGGGTGCACCCAGGCATGCCAGACCTTCAGAAGAGGCTTTGGGCAAGCCAACATCAAGCCCTGCATCAAGCACGTTCCCACAGGGAAATGCATTGAGGCAACAGGGCAGGAGGATTCCCCTGTCCAGAGCCGCACCGAGGCACAGCTGGTGCCTTTCACTCCCCATTATTTGGGAACATCTCCTTGCCTGTGGCAAGCGTGGCGTGGGGAGGGCGGCTGTGGGGGATGCGCTGGGCTGCTGCCAGGAGAGGTGTAACACCGTGGAGCAGCCTGGGTTTCCCGGATACACCCTGTCTCGCAGCTATCGGCAGCTCCCCGGTGTTTGGATCAGCCTGTCCCGCAGCGCTGCGAGCGCAGAGCCTCAGCCTGGCCTCTTTCTGGCAGACTTGTTTATCTGGGTGTTACATCGCTCCAGGCCAAGGCTTAGTTTCTGTTGTACTTGTGCCAGGGTACACAACCCTGGCAGCTTTCGGCGCATGGGAGGAGTGTCGTTTCCATCGCAGAGTCTCCCTCGGGAACTGATAACTGTTTAACAGAAGATCAGGGAGCGGATGGAGTGACTGGAGGGGCCCCAGAGGGGGGGACATACATACCCTGCGAGCTGGAAGAAAAGGCTGGACAGTATATGAATAATAAAGTGAGGTGCTTTAAATTGGTATTTCTGTGATTTGGTGGTGGCGGTGGTGGTTAGCTCCAGACTGGGATTAATGAATCCCCTGCAGCTATTCTGCTTTGACTAGATCTGGCAAAAGATTATACTGGAGAGATGGGGGGGTGGGGGTGGGGGATATGAAGGAAGAAAAAGCAGCACTTATCAGAGTGTTTATACAGATAGGAGCTAAAAGGTGTAACGTGATGAGACATCTTTCACTTCAGACAATGCAAGACCTGCACAGTCCCTCTGGGTCTCTTAAACAGAGGCTTTTTGGAGCCTCCCAAAAGTACATTGCACTATGGAAAGTGTTAGGAGCTAATTATGCAGCAGGCTGAAGGAGTCAAGGGACTGAGCTGAAACCAGGAGTGAGTTTTGTACCCAAAGCAGCTCTGGAAAGCACAGCTTTCCACAGAGGATGTACAGACCCAGATCTCCCTTCTTGCCATGCAGTGTGCATCCACATCCACAGTGCAATACAGGTGCTTTTTAGCTTGGACAGCTCATAAGGACACAGGTCTCAGGACACTGGGAGCGGTTGAGTGCAGCAGAGGCACCCCATGTGTGCAACTGGCAGATCAACTGCAATGGGAACGCGTGCAGAACTTTATGTGGAAAAATATGAGCTGTTTCATAAAGAACCCCGGTACTGAAATGAACCTCCCTGCCTTGGCTGACGAGGATCCAGCGAATTTGCAGGGTACTGCTGGTTGCATGGTGCAATTGTTGAACATGACCAAAGCAGCAAGGCAGAGGTGAAAATTGGGAGACTAATATTTCTAATGTTCTGTGGTGGTGGTGGCAGTGAAGCATGGAAGAAATTCAGGGAGATCCAGAGACTTCTCTGCACCCAGTTCACATCTGTTCACAATTCACTGCTACCTGCCAAACAATTAAAAACAACTACCTGTTTTATTAGCTGTCACATCCCATAAAATATTCCAGGGCCCTTCATCAGCAGCTGACACCCTGTCAATAATAGCTCTCTGGCTTAAAAAATGTGCACAGTGTTATTTCAGTGTCTGGCTCTCAGAGGTTTATCTCCAGTGCCCATCACAGGAGTATTCAAGCACTAAATGCAAGGTTAACAACTTCACAATTAAGGATGTGAAAGATATATAGACACTGTTTTTCGTTCCACCCTGAGTTTGAAAAATACAGGTCTTGCAGGCTGAATTGGTGCATGCCTGGTCCTCCAGGAAACCATGCATGGGCTGAGCTTTGGGTGGGCAAGTGACTGGGTTCGACTTCAATAGGAGATAATCAGACAAGCTTAAAAGGGCACCTCTGCCTGCTGACAACTGGGGAAATGGAGTGGTGTGGTGTGGTGGAAGGCTTTTCCTTAACTTTTGTAGTCTAAGAAAAGAGAAGATGGGGGAAGTTATGTGACTGCATAGAAGCCAGTGGTCAGAGGCTCAGCTCTGGATTTAGGAGCATAAAGCTAACCAAAACGAGTGGACACAGGCATTGATGTATCTCTGTGGATCTGTTTGCCTAGGTACAGATAATTTCTGCATCATAAATACAACATCTGGCTCTTCTCTGCCCTGTAACACTTTGCGGATCTAATCACACGCTTTATGAAGGCTTCTTGGGAGAAATATGCCCAGATACTCAGAGGCTGCCCCTGCCCTTGCCCATGGCCCTGCTGGCACATGAACAGATCAGATGTTGCATTGTCGTTGTTAAGCCCTAAAGTCCCCATTCTGCTACCAGCACTCCACTGCAGTAACTGCAAAGTGTTTAAGACATCCAGTCTGAAACAGATTGATCCCTTCAGCACAATCCTAAGTCTGCAGAGGCTGCCAAATTCTGTCTTTTTTACCTCCCTCAGGAACAGGGAGACTTCCCACAAACTTTGCTTTCTAAAATGTGTTTTTCAGAGCTTTAAAAACTGCATTCACTGCCCAAAGCTGAAATAAAAGTGGTCAAGATTGAAATCAGCATTTTGAGAGCACCAAGACTTACTAGCTCTGGTGTTTAGAACTGAAGAAGTGAGGGGCCATGTTCTGCAAAGCTGGGTAAGACTTTTCTTACTTTTCCCATATAAAAGAGAGAGGTTGCACTCTTTGTTTTAAGTGCAAAGCAAAATGCAATCTAAAAGACAAATATTTTCCACATTCTTCAGACTGCACAGCCACAGAGTGATAAGCCCTGGCCCATGGAACTCACAGTTTAAACAGACTAAAGAGATGAAATATGAAGTCCAAGATCAAACACAAACTTGATGGCCAAATCTGTGAAGGGACTTCAGGCCCTCGGATTCAGAACTGCTGGGATACTCATTCCTGACATGTTCTTTAATTTTCCAATTGGGCCTTATTAGAGATCAAAATCCTGTTAAACACCTCCAAAGCACTAGGAGCTGGCAATTTGTAAGTGATTACTGCGCCTCTCATCTCACAGGGGTTGCAATCACAAACAGGAGCTGTGAATGGGGCCTGTGAAATCGTAAATGTGTCAGGATGGAAACTGGTTGATTTGCTTGAAAGTACCTTTGGTTTAGGTCTGTTTTCAGAGATATGCTCAGCATTGGCACTGCATGGCTACCTGGTGTGGAGGAAACCTCTGGGTCAAATTGTGCCCTGTGCTGTCGGCACACAGCCAGTGCTGTTACCCAGTATAGCAGCATGAGTATAACCAAAGCAGATTGTAGACTTGAATGGCAGAATTAGGCTTGTATTGGTTTTCCTAGATGGAGATTTTTGTCCAGTTTTTAGATTATATTATCCCTTGCAATTGTCCAAACTGAAACATGATGTTTCCCCCACCCAGGGATCATGACTTACTCTCAGTGAATGGCAGATAAGTATCAGGTAATTGATGAGAAGGTCACTTCTCGCAATCACTCTGGGATCTTTCAGAGTAGCTATTGGTCCTCAGAAAGTCATTTCCACCCTGGAATGCCAGGGCCTGCTTGGCATAGCAGTTCTGAGTTCTGTGCTCAGAACTCTGTGCCTTCATCTTGTTCCAAAACTCCTCCATATATCTGAAGATACAGCCTGTGTGTACGAGCCCCTAGACAGCCTAGCGGTAGCATAGGACATGGCACACACTGCTTTAATAGCAGGATGGAGGCAGAATGTCACTGCTTTCCTCTCTGAAGCAGGAGGGCCTCATAGAACAGGAGCGTAACTTTCTGCTGGTGTACATCCATGTGCTTGCAGTTACACGCAATTGCTCACAGGCCTGAGGAGGGCCACAGTAACTGGCAGTGGTGAGAAAGAGATGGATAAAAGCAAAAGAAATTCCTGGTGCTGGGTGGTTCTTCAGGGGAAAAGAAGAAAAGGAAGAAAAGAAAAAACTAAGAAAGGAAAAAATGGAATAAAGAAACAAGAAAAAGGGAGGGGGGGGAGAAATCATTTTTGCTATTTGCAAAATCCCACTTCAAATGTTGCAAAGGCAGATTCCTCAGTGTATCCTCACTGGTCTTAGAGGAGCACATGTGATATCGGCCCTCCAGTCCTACCAGCAGTTTCAAAACAGCCTCAAGGAATTTTCAACGGGATGTGAAAATTTTTCCTTTGGAAATCACAGCTCTGATGGTGTTTTCTGTCACATGATGCTCAGCCTCAGCGTTTCTCTTAAAAAACACAAAAACCCAACAGTGGGAATAGCACGGGTAAACCTTGGGCAACTCTTTGAAACTCCAGGCCCTTGGTGATCTTAGCAGGTGAGCTGAGATAAATCGAGCGGCTCTGGCAGGCATGGGGCACACACACTGGACTTCTGGAGTGGAAGAGGCGGGTGGCAGAAAGTACTCTTTGATATAAAGATATAACGTCCTCTCTCAAACCTCAGGGAGCCCCGTCTCCTAATATTATTCTTTCTTCATTTTCAATTCAAACCAAAAGTGAAAACAGAAAGAAAATAACTCTCTTTTCTCTCCTTGCCTGCTTTTCCCCCTCTCTCCCCTCCTGCTGTTGCAACGGCAATGGGAGGGGAAGAGAAAAGGGTCTAGAGCCACTTAGATCAGTTTCATGCACAGGAGAAGTAAGACAGGAATTATTTTTCTTGTTAGCCTTTTTGTAAGAAGATAGACAACCCTTTCAGCCCTATACAATATTGTAATTGCTTATATTCAACTGACAGAGGTTCCCAGATGAGCTCCGCTGAGGCGTCATTTACTAATCTGTCATGTTCTATAGCACCCGGCACAGAGCACTGTAAAAGTGTCTTCTTCTCTTTAAGTTATTTATATAGTTGGCTGAAAGCGCTTTGCTTGTACAAACTAGAAACTATTAGATTAGACCAGCGGAGACAGCCAGAGGCAATCTTTTTAACAAAGTGAGTGGGATTCAAAGTAGGGTTGGAAAGCAAATATTATTTCACTGGAAGTCTATTAGAGGTAGTTCCCTGGATAACAAATAAGTGCTTTGTTAGCTTAGCTTGAAGAAATGCACCGGTCAGGTTGGCAGCAGCTGGGTCTAATGGTAAGCTGTGTGACAGCAGATGATAATTCTGTGATCAGTGCAACGTGTAAGCCGATTTTGCTCTCCCTTCCTCCATAGTGTGCCACATCCCTGGGTTTACTTATTTAAAGTGCATGTCAGAACTTAGCAGCTGGGGATATTGCCATTTGTTTTAAAACTTCTCATCATCACGCACATGCACACACATAAAAAGAAAAAGTATGTAAATTCAGCCTATCAGAAAGCAAATATTGTTCTCACCAGGGAAGGCTAAAAGGTTGTCTGTGTTGGAGTGCTTCAATCAAAGTGGAATCTGGGCTTAAACCAACTTTTAGACATAGAGCTCATCAGGACAAACAGAAACTCAGAGTCTCTAAGCATTAGATGAGGTTAAAGCATATTTATAAAAATATGCAAAACAAGCCATAGTCAGTATTAGCTGCTAATTCTGGCAATTATCATTTTCATTCAACCCCTGAGACAGCTGCTTTCGATGATGGATATTGTGATTGTGACAAAATGTCCCTGTGCTGTAAATCCATATGTGAGTGATTCCTAAAAGCAGAAACATGTCTGTGTAACAGCTTGGGATTTACTTCTTTCTATGAGAGGTCCTCCAGCCATGAAAGAGGTTGGTTTTATTTGTCATTAATAACCACTTGGAAATTCCCTGTTTAGAGCTTCCAGTGTGAGGGATTAAAAATTGAAAATTATCCATGGATGGAGAAAATACTAATGGACAGATGATGAATTTTTGCAAAGAAAAAGCCTGATTGTTTCTGACCATGGTGTGGAAGGCTAGAGACACCAGAAGGCTTCCCAAAAGGCCATTACTCAACCCATTCCCTGAATTCACATGCAAGACTGGCTCAAGGCTGAACGCAACAGGAATGTTGGGCTACCCAAAGCAGTCAGAGAAACCATGGCCCCATGTTCTGCTCGGCTGCACCCAGAATAACTGGATCTCCTCTTGGGAAATGCATGACACAACCTGTTACAGGGGATGGCAGGGGGTTGTCCTCTCCGTGCAGCTTCTGTTGCAGTTGGACTTGGTTGTGGGAACTGCGCTCTGTCCCTTTTCTAAAGGGAAGGGTAGTGCCACCCAGGGCTATGCACAATCTTCATCCCACAATTATATTTTCAAGCTCCAGCCACCCTCAATATACGTATCCAGAGGCAAGATTCATCCCCAGGGTGAATGTAAGCCCCCTCCCTGCATAATCTCCACATCATCCATCCTTCCCTTCTTTCCAAGCTCTGCTTTAAAACTTCGAGGAAGTTTGCCCTTTTGCCCTTCTCCCTCCTTATACTCCAAAGGCAGAGGAAAGAAAATAAAACTCTTAAGGAAGACAAGGGCAGCTGTTGAGGAAGACATTTGCTTTTTGGGGAAGGAGAGATAAGGAGAAAGAGTGAGTGGTTTTGCAGAGGCAAATGCAGTGGGAAAATCCAGTCCATAGTTACCTATGAGTTGTGCAGGTGAAAACCACCATCCACTCATTAATACTCCTTAATAAGTTAAAAAGCTAGGGATTCCCAGGGACACACCTGGGTTTTACCTTGCCAAAGAAGTGGGAAGAAACAAGGTCCCCTCCCAAGCCCAAATCTCTCCTACGCAGTGGCAATGCCCCAATTCCTCCATCTGCCAAAGATCTTAAGTGCACATCCCTTCCATTCACAATTCACCTCTAATAGCGCTGCTCCCTGGTAATGATGGGTTAGCCTTTCTGTTGCTGGAAGCAGGCAGCTAAACTGCAGCTCCCTTTGATCGTCCCTCTCCACTCTTCCCGCAGGGCCGTATTTTCCTAAGGGAGAAGGAAGGGTGCACCCATGTCACCAACTCCCTCTGGAACAAGCCAGGCTAGTCTTTTATCTACAGGGAGGTTTCGCTCTATTTGGGAGGATTAAGGCTTCTCCAGTTTGACTAGAAGCCCTGGCCTGCTGATAAAACATGCATTTCAATAGCTTAGCACACCTGGCTAAATGCACTGTAAGTAGCTGCTTAAGTGTATGCTTGTTAAAAGCATCCTATGGATGCTGGCATAGCAAATGGAAGTGACTTGAGGGGAGCATGTGGACACAGGAATGAAAGTCCCTCTTCTTTTTCCTTTCTATAAATGGAGATATTTTTCATTCACCATAAAGTGTCAAATTCTACCTTTTCTTCTATAAGAAGGTGGCAATTACAGCAAATTTCTTTACAGGCAATGAAAGATCAGGGGCCAGAAAGGGAATTTATTCTTAGATTTGTCTGCAGTGACAAGGAGTCACCATGTGTGACTGGGTTTTTGCAATTACTCTTGCTCCTAATTTGGCTCCTTTGCACATTGTCAGTGGATCTGCTACACAGAAAAGGTTCAGGCAACCCAGGTGATCTGCAGGGACATAGAAAGAAGAAAATCCCCAGGAGACAAATACGTGCCCTAGAAAGCTAAATACCTGCTGGACCATCCCTCAGCTGTGGCGGCTGTTGAATTCCCACAGCAGTAAATGTAGGCAGATTTAGGCTGGTGGGATTTGCTCCTCTACTTAGGTTTTTCAGTTCTGGCAGCACCAGAGGTTTCCTTTTTCTGATTATGCATCTGGGAATGGATCCCAAAATCCCAGATCACAGGGCTGAGATCCGGTAAGGCACTTCACATACGCCTTGGCAGGTTTCTGGCTGAAGCACTTGCGTTGGAGGCAGCAGTGGTGCACATCTCACCACAGGGTCCCGCTAGCCTGGAGCATCCTACACCGTCACCAGGCTGCACTGAGCAAACAGGACATGAAAGCACCTCTTTCAGCTCTCAGCCCAAGAGAGCATGGTAAAGAGAGTGGCACTTGCCTTTGTGCTTCTAGGAAAAGGCCAGCATAAGCATTTTGATGATGTATGGATTTAATGGAAGAGGTGGATTCCTGATTTTTTGTTTCTTTCCTGTTTTCTGGTTGCCTTTCCTTTTCTTTTAAGTGTAGCTCCTGATTTCAGCAGCTGGATGTTTCTAGGGGGGCAAGGTGGGGTTAATAATTTGCTATAACTAGTGGCTGTGTTTCACTGACAGATGCTTACAGCAGAGTGGGAATTCAAAGGCATTTGTCCAGGCTGGTAAAATACATTTTGTCACATTGATACACTTCTTTTTTATTAGTTTGGTTATAGTTTTTTATCAGCAGCTCTTTCCCTTCCTGGAGCTCCCTTACTCTCTTTAGATCAGTCACAGGCAGGCTGTAATGATCTTAATACAGCTCTGATCTATACAAGCCAGGAGCCGAGTCTGGTGATATATTGCAATCTTTATTGCCCTGTTACTCCCATTGTCTCAAGTGCTTCTCCAGATCGATGGTGAAATTCCTCTGCTTTAGTGGCTGTAAGCTGGGAGGCCACTCATTCACCAGACATGTGATGAGCTAAACCGTCACAGGTTGGGCTTATGGATGCTCAGCCTGTGAAAGAGATCCATTCTGTAAAACTGTTGGCCAGAGAAGAGTAGAATGAATCCTGGCTAATGTCACAACCTCCCCCTCAACACACACTCATTAGTTACATTTGGAATTAGTTCTTCCGAGTAGATCTGGATCATCTCCTCACCATTGCGGTTGTCACAACTGTTATCTGATACAATTATGGAACAGAAATAATTCAGATCTGGAATCAGAGCTTGGTATATTCAGGAGAATGAAGACTTCAGTGCAAAGTAGTAAGGATGCTAACAGAAAAAATGCACTTGGATGTTGGCCTTCAGAATTTGTGATTAAGGGGTCTGAGAAATTATATTGTGTCATTCAGTATGTCATGAGATTTTAAACCTGAAAGCCTGTTTATTGCTTTTGCATATAATATCTCCTCCATACAAATATAATTCTTACTAGCCATTTCTCTTCAAACCTTAAGTTCGAGTTCACTCATTTCGTCTCCTACCCTCCCACCTATTCAGTTAACTCTAATTCAGCCATTACTTAACTCCACCACCACCATATCCACGCTTCCATTCTCTGCGTTCTCTTGGGCTTCTTTACACCTCTTCCCAAGCCTGAAACACAGTTGCAATAAGATTTCCTTCTTTATCATACAAAATTCACAGGGAAGAGAACAATTACTGACATTAAATCCCTCACCCCTCATTAGATTTGACATTGCAAGGATGGGAGTGAGGTGAGAAGGGAAGAAATTGATCCAATGTCCATAGAAAAGAAGGAACATAGAGCATTAGCTGTTCTTCCTTCACTTCCAATCCCAGGGTAACTATCATCTAGACTCCTGACGGGATCCTTTTCCTGGAAAATCTCAATTTTCCTTTAAAAATCTTTCAAGAGAAAAAGAATTTCTGTAACTCTCAACAACTACAGTGACTGCTATATAATACTAGATGTGTTGAGGATCTGGATGAGTAGGACCTGCAGCTATTATGAGCTTTTCCTGGTAACTTTGTCATGAGGATAAGAATTTGCCAAATTTTAGCAGGGGCTTTATGTTGTTCATCCTTTGAAAATGTATTTCTGGTCTGAAAATGCTCCTGAATAGGACTTCCAGCATAGAAAACGTCATTCCAGAATCCAGGGCAAATAGCAACTGCTCAGCAAAGAGATGGCAAAAGGGGTTTGGACAGCCTGGGATGTAGAAGGAGGAAAGTAGCAATTAATAAAGTCAAGTCTTTCACTTCAAAGTAGGAAATTAAGGGCACAAACACAAAAATAAAGCAAGGAATGCAGGGAAGTAGGTCTATCAAGATTGGTCCCACATGAGCCCCAGGATGGAGCCTTGTGAATAATGCTAAAGTAATCTTGTCTTTGTGTTGCTTCTTTGTTTTAAAGCCATGTCGCATGTGCACCATGGAGTGCCAGGAGGATGAGGCCTGAGAGGTTTTTAGAGGCAAGATGCAGAAGAGACTGATGAACTGGAAAAGCAGTCCTCTATAGGAACAAATGTAAGTGCTAGCATATATGAGAGACCACAGTAGATTAAATGACGCTGTGTGTGTTGGGAGAGTTTCAATTACTTAATTAAGGAAACGATGATACCGAGAGCGGTTTGAAGAGAAAAGCTTTCTCATTTGGATTCATTTCACTTTATATCTTTTTGGTGAAAGATGGAAATAAAAACGGAAGCAGACATGAAATTTAATAATGTTATTGCTAGAAACTAAAATGGAAAAAATACTGGCAATGAATTAAAGCTGAAGCATAAAATGCTAAAAAAGGAAAGAGAAAAATGGTCAAGCAGAACCTAAATAATTCATCCATTTCCAGCAGTGGAAGAGTACTCAAAAACAAGGTACAGTGATTACAGCAGGCAACTGGGAGCTGGGACTCTTGAATTTTATTTCTTTTCCTTAACATATGTCATTCCATAAGTCAGTCTTTCCATGCTCCAGTGTACCTAATACTTCTTCACATGACAGTGATGTAGTTGGACTTAATTTGCTGATGCCCTGTAGGTGTAAATTATTATGAATTGGCAGAAATCACTTGAGATTTAAGGATGAAGTTAATCTTTCCATTAAGAGCTTGGCTACCAAAACAAACTGTCCGTTGAACTCCCTCAAAGAAAATGCAGCTCCCACTGAAATTTCCCGTTTCCTAACTCACTCCAGGTAGAATTTTCCCTTCTGAAGTGATTCTTCTAATTGAATATCTCCCTCCAGCTCCCTGGCGTGAGTGTTGCTTCTGGGTAAGCAGTTTGAATTGCCTCTCTCCTGTTCATAAAGTTGAATCAAAACTTCAGTTAAGTCTATTATTATTATACTTTCCCTTGCACGCCTCAATCTCATCTCACATCAGAAGACTGTAGGCAATCAGAGATGTGCTGATGAGACATACTGTCTACTTGGCCTTTCCAAACAGACCTGCTGCTGATTCCTGACACTTGAACAAGAGGATGATTAGGGCTTTGCTGCTTTGCTGGGCAAATCTGGCACCTGCCAGTAGAGGCTGATGGTAGTCTACACACAATCCCTGTAGATAGAGTGTCTTGCCTTGGAGAAGCAAGCGTTACATCTAGGTGAGCTGAGATACTTGTATGCCTTAGCCATCACTCTATGAATTGGTTTCCTTCATGCATTTTTGGAAGATGCTCTTTTGTCCTCTGGCATGTTTATTTTTCAAGTGAGGTGTCCTTTCTGAGCATAGAATTTATGCCCATAAAACCTGAAGAAGCCCAGTCACCTACGTGTTGTCAGTCAGTCCAGCTACATAAGCAAGTAAGGTACCGCAAAGCAAAAGCTTCCAGATTGTTTATATCCACTGTAGACTGTCATGGCACTGACATTGCTTCTGCGCGCTAGAGAATCCATATGAGAATTCGATTGTCCATGGTGGTGTAGATAATCTGTTACCAAAAAAACCTGCACATTCAGATAGATAGAAGTGGTTTGTGGCTCATCTCTTTTGCCAAACTCAGTTGCTGCATCTGGATTTGAATTGCTAAAATCAGCACAAATATTATTGTTGAAAGCCACAGACCATGGTTTATGTCAGTGATAGAGAAACCTCAGAAAGTTTGGATGTTTTCAGTCAGCACCCAAAAGTTTGGGTATTTCTCCAGCTTTAGCCAAACAATTGATACACTGCTGTTTCCACAAGGTCAAGTAGTAAACTCTGGAGAGATATTTGCAACAGACCCAAGGACTGAAGCTCTTCTGAGCTGCCAGTGGCACTTTATTGATAAACCTCTTCATTTTCTCATTTTGCCAGTGCAGAAGCATGAGTATGGATGCTGAGATCCAGTTACCAGAAGAAATAATTACCTGAGAGATTTTTAAGCTTCAAAACTAATCCCATTTTAGTTGGAGCAATGGTTAAGGTCATTTCCAAATTGGTACAAATGGAGTTGACTATCCCTGATCCAGAATAGCAAACATCAGCAAAGCACCAGTAATTAACCAGTTTGTTAACAACCGCTTTGCTGGAATGAGTCTGGGGCAACTGTGCAGGAAGGGAAAGAAGGTGGTTCAGTGTAAATTGCACTGAGCATTTCAGCGCTTAGGCTGATAAATAGTTTCGGAAGGATTTTCCTGAAGTACCTGGGACTCCAAGGAGGGAAAACATCTCTTAGCCCAGATGCTTTGAGCCAAAGCATCCTGCCTGCAACACCAGATGTCAAAGTAGTAAGATAAAGGGGAGTTGTGGTTCCAAAACAGAAATACAAAATCCAGCTTCACTGGAGTGATATGTGCAAGAATTTTATCTCAAATATTAAGCTGGGACAGAAGTACTGCAATTTCCACTTGTAGGAAAAGAAGAAGAGGTTTTTTTAAACAAAGTATGAGAATTACAAGGTCTGCATCTGCAAAATACTATCAAAATCAATATTGAGGTCTTTAACTCCTATATACAGAACATGGGTACTGCTGACCACTCAGCTGAGTACCCTCCTGAAAATACATCCTAAATATCTGTGAGTGAAAAGTTTTGGTGAATTTGGAACAAAGAGAAATATACTTTTTATTTTATTGGTTTGAAATATGGGCCTTTTCAGTCCTTATAGACATAGACTCCAATGCTGGCAGATAAAATTCATTTTTATACTCTCCTTTAAGCAGGACCTTTCTTTTCAGTGGGTCTGCTCTCAAACAGGTGAAGCTTCCCAGTAGCGCAAATCTATGGGTTTAAACCACTGTTGTTCCTTATCTTTCCATATGAAACATTTACTTTGGCATAAAAGCTCTTCTTATTTCTAACTTTAAAAAGTCAACTGAATTAAAAAAAAAAAATATATCTGAAATAAAAATGAAAGTAGAATATCCATATGGACAGCTCCACAGCTATAGCAGCAGAGGTTCAATTCTACTGTCACAAACTGGCTTTCCTTAGTAAGGATATAAATCACACACATCTTTCTGTAAGGATCAGTAGACAGGTAAAACTCCAGGTACACACTGCACCAAAAAAAACCCCTCACAACTCCTCCTCTCCCCCCCGCTTTCTAATATCTCAGTAGGAAGTGGACTATAAAGTAGTGGCTTTTTCCCGTCTCCCTAAGTTGATGTTTTCTGTTGTCATGGGTTCAGCAGTAGCAGTCATTTTTTCTGCTTCTTAGTGGCTGGTGCAGTGCTGTGTTTCTAACTTTCAGCCTGAGAACAGTACTGATAATACC